>CAUZXS010006279.1:2500-10000 GCA_963585895.1 Sepioteuthis lessoniana | reverse complement strand
AGGACAGGCAGTATACTCGACGCACCGATACCCACCCCACAGTCTTTGATTTTCTTCCATTTATCTATAAACGAATTTACCAATTCATACGTTGTCTTTCCGAATTTCAGGTTCAAATAAAACATTTTCTCAAACTTGTAATCTTACATACAACCAATGTATCGGATATTATACTATACTGTATCCAGTGATGAGGTTCCAGTTTTGGAGCTCTGGGGACTGAGGAGTCTCTTCTTCATTGCCATTACTCCCAGGTTCATTCTGACCAAGATTGGAAATACCTGTTAAGGTCCCATTTATGGGTTAAATAGATCTTTTTAAGATCGTGTGTAAAATTATTTTGAACTACATCCATTGGCTTTTAAAACATTGATATTGCAACTAAGTATAAAGTTTTTATCGATTTAAAATGATTGTGAACTTTATTAATACATTGGTTCTTAAAACATTGATATTACAATCGAGACTCGTGTGTGGCCGTCACAAAAACTGCTTGGCCCCCTTGGTATTACAAGCGATAAACTTAGCCCTGCTAAACAGGTATTGCCTGGGGAGAACGGCCCTCTGAGAGCAGGCGATCAAAATATCACTCATCCTGCGCAAACGCCAGCCGTACTCTGGAAAAAAAACCCAGGTTACTAACAAGATACAAAATAACAAAACATTTCAGAAAAAAAGTATTGTGTTTTGTTTGCTCTTAAAGAACGGGCACCCACAAGACCATTTAAGGTAAGCCCCAATGAGCCTTGTTTAATAATTAGATGGGTGACCCTTTAGTAAAAGGAGGCAGTAAAAACAACCCGATTAAACAGAGTTAAGTAAAGAATAATAGCGAAGTAGCCAGGAACAAAAGTATATGGCTCATCTTCAGGGACACATTCACGGGACACATCCCGCCATTTCACTTAAAATTGGTTTAGGGTCAGTCCCAGATGCTCGTGGGTCCCAAATAGAAATGCTAGCAGAACTGAGTAACCCCTCTATTTATGCGTATGTCTGTGGGTGCCTACTTTAAAATTGATCTTTGCAAAAAATATTTGCAATTCTCAAAAATTGAAACACCACATCGTATTCATTATTGAACAGTAAGATTAAAAACAACATCTATCATGGGTATGATATTAAATGTACCTGGTGGTGAGGATACAGTTATGGTGATCTGGGGAGTATGGAGCATCCTTTTTATTGCCATTACTCCTTGGTCCACTCTGACTTAGAGTGATATTACTTATTAAAGTCCCATTTATAAGTTAAATTGATCTGTTTGAAAATTATTTGCATTAGATAAGAATACTTGATACCATATAGATGTAAATTATTTGTATTAAGAATAGTTACTTGAAGCTCTAATTGTTTACTAAGGATTAAATAGAAATTACTTGAAACAATATAATTATTATTCTATGAAATAGCAATACTTTAAACTACACAACAGTGTTCAAGTCATTTGTATTTGATAGGAATACTTCATATATAACTGTGCAAAAAAAAAAAAACAACCCTTAAAAAAACAATTACACAAAAAATGTAAAGATAAATATAAATGAATGCGATTCCTTAACTTCTAGGCATGAAATAACATTTGACAGGTTGATATGCAAATCAATCAATAGACTGTTACAATACGCATGTGCACACACCCATATATAGTTAGAGAAATACTTACAGTGTTTCCCTTTCACCGAGAATGAAATTCCTGCTGAAAAAGAAGAAAATTGTTTATTTATTCACTTCAAAAAATTACAAATATAACAAAAAAAATTGAAAAAATTAATTATCAAAAATGAATTGTATTTGAATCAAAAAACAACTTTCTGTCCTTGTTTGACATTTCTATAAAGAATTATTTGTTCTCTTTTGAAAGTTTTTCACACCAGCGTTAGCTGATGGTTTCTCACAGGAGTTTGAGCGAAAACGAGTCTCCTCAAGTCTCCAGGACTCTTCTCAGTATTCTAGCCGATCTCAATAATGCAGTCGTTCGAATAGTCTCTACTCGTCTTGTTATTTCCAAGTCCTCCAGTCCTTGTACCAATTCTTTGGTGACTGCACAAAGAGCACTAATTACAACTGGTATTATAATCACTTTCATGTTCCACAGCTTTTTTCAATTTCTTAACAAGGTCCTGGTACTTATCCCTCTTTTCTCATTCTTTTAATTTCAGCCTGTGGTCCGCCGGGATAGAAAATTCCACATTTCTGCAAGTTTTCTCTTTTTTGTTTATAAGGTCTGGTCGTCTGGTCGAGATTAGGTGATCAGTTTGTATCTCAAAATCCCAGAGGAATTTTTACGTCTCATTCTCTAGGAAAGATTCTGAGTTATTATTATCATTATTATTATTTAAATTTCAGCTTTACTTTCTGTTTCTTGCTATCCTTCATCGAGTCTTTACCCAAGACCTAGCGTGAGGGAAGGTAATGCTCATAGGTATTTACGTATTAATGTTTTTGCTGGAGCTTTTGAGTGATAATGTTTCAGTCACATTGATAATACTCTCCTAAGGAGATAGGCAATTCGGCAAAGTGCAATTTTTTGTTTTTTTTATATAGACTGGGACTTTCAGCTATCTTCCAAACGAATTTATTGGTCCCTTTCTTGATCATGCCCAGGGCTCTCATTATTAATCGTCCGGTTCTAGTTTTAAGGTGCCACATTCTAAAAAAATATATATTTTCAGGTCTTTTTATTTATTTATTTTATTATATTCTTTGATTGACGTATTTTTATCTGTTGACGCTTATATATCAATTAGAAGGAATTTTTTTTTCCTTTTATATTCCTCAACCACTATATCTGGTCTATAACTCTTTACTTTTCTACCAGTTTGGACAGCAAAGTCCCTGAGAATTTTAGCTTCTTCGGCTTCTCTTATTCGTTCTGGTCGGTGTTTATACCATTTTTCAAATTTTACTATTCCCTTGTTATTAGTCTTTTGCTCCCAGCGAAATTTTCACACCTGTTTTAATTGGTGGTATTTCTCAGGAGTCTAAGTGACAGCAAGTCTTCTCAGGTCTCCAGGACTTTTTTTGAGTATCCTAGTCCATCTTAACACTGCTGTGGTCTGAACTGTCTCGATTCTCCCTCTGATTTCCAATTCTTCAAGTCTTTTTTCTAAGTCTTCGGGACCGTTCCATATACAACCATTACTACTGGTATCACCGTTACCGTCGAGTTCCAGATTGTTTTTAATTCTCTCGCAAGGTCCTAGTATTTATTTATTCGCTTTCTTTCATTTTTACTCTGTGGTCCACAGGAGCGGCAAAATCTACCAGATAACAAGTTTTTTTCTTGTTAATTAACACTTGGTCTGGTTTTCTGGCCAGGATTTGGTGATTCGTTTGTACCGGGCGTCTCAATAGACAAGGGACCCCCATGTGACTGCTAATAAGTCTACTAATAATAACGTTGTGTTCTTTTTTGTTTCAAATTTGAAAATAGTATACTATAACAACTACTTCTCCTTGATTACAATACCTTGGACAAGAGAGGGAAAAACATTTTGTGTAACTACTTATTTGGAGACAAAATCATTCAAAACTGTTTCAACGCATTAATATGATTATCATTTATTACTGAGACAAGAAACTAAAAAAAGATTGAATGTCTTAGAAGCTGATATAATGACAATTAAAAAAAAAAACGCCGATTTGATGTCTCAGCTCAAAGGAATAATTTTTACAGGACATGTTTCAAATGACCGTCATTTCGCTTGTCTCAGTAATAAATCATTATCATATTAAAGGGTTGAATCTATTTTGAGACACCCTGTATCTCAAAATTCCAGAGAATTTTATTTTGTCATTTTCTTGGATGACTCTTGATTTGTGTATATACCATTTGTTCCCCTCAACCCCTCCGCTCGGGCAGGATATGACACAAGGTCAATTTTTGAGCGGAGTTTAACAGGTTTTAATTCAGAGTTTTCCTTCTTCTAGACTAGTTGCCTCACCAAGGCTGAAGAACCCAGTCTGTCCTACTATTTACCCATAGCTGGAGGGAGAATTATTGGATTCATACCTTTCCCAAGGGTATTAGTGCTATGTGAAATGCCATCAGTCTCGTCCAGGATTTGAACTCGTGTCGCCGTGTCCATTTCCAACGACGATAACCATTACACCACGGGCACCTCCGAAACACCACGGGCACCTCTACCATTTGTTAGTATGATCAATTATTAAATTTTTTGCACGATTCTCATTGGATCACTTTTCCCACCCAGTCCTGCCTACTCTTATATTCCTTTTGTACCATTTTGCTGCATTCACTTATTATGTGATTAAACGTTTCATCTCTGTCACCACATTATTATTTTACTTCTAGAGACTTTTTTCCACCATAGTTTTTCACATCATACCCTGTGTTGGTTATATAGTCTCAAAACAGCTTCGAAATTGGTCATCAACAAACAAAGCAACAAAAATAAATAAAAAACACACCAAGAGTATCTCCAAGTTCTTTCATAAGTTCACGTTGCTCAAAATACTAGATGGATACCCCCTCTGTGACTCCCTAGCATAATTTTTTGATGCAGCCTTTTATATATCCCGTTCCCAAAACCCATTTTTATCACTGAGTACAACAGAAAAATCCTAACAAAATGGAGGAAGTGCTATGTTGATGCAATCAGGGAAGTGAA
Source organism: Sepioteuthis lessoniana (assembly GCA_963585895.1). NCBI lineage: Eukaryota > Metazoa > Mollusca > Cephalopoda > Myopsida > Loliginidae > Sepioteuthis > Sepioteuthis lessoniana. Next base: position 5,366 of record CAUZXS010006279.1, on the reverse strand, counting down.
TGAAACCAGACGATAAATGATCAAAAGATTTAGAAGGGAAATTGATGCAGTTTTATCCCCAAACAAGATGGGCTACTGACTTTTAAATACGAGGTTCTTTCAAAGTCCGAATTTTTGTTCCTGTTTTGGTAAACACTTCAGCCATTTTATTCCTGCCTTTTGTCTGATCTCAAATAGTTAACAGTTAAGAACGTCAGATGGCAGCCATGTTTTTTTCTTGAGAGTCGGTCTTTATTTTATTGGCTGAGTTGTTTTGCTCGTCTATTTAATGTAAGTATGAAGAGGTTTCTTTTATTAGATTCTTCTTTCCATTAGGGAATATAAATCAAACCTGATATTTAGATTAGAAATGGGTTCTTGATAAAATGAATAAATAAGAAGATAATTCAAACTTATGGCAATTAGTTTCTCCGATAAAAAGATTAAAAAAAAAAAAACGTTAGTGAGAGACAATAATTTGTTACGCTGTTCTTTCTTATCTCCCCAACAGTTACATGTTATTTTAACAGTAAGGGATTTGGGGACCCAGGGACAGCAAAGTTAGAATCTTGACGGCCTCTTCTTACATTGAGTAAGACTCTTTAATTATGCAATGTCTGTAGAAATTCAGTAGGTGAACTATTGTTTATTAAAAAGGGGAAGGAGCTGTTGCGTCTATTAATGATTCTGTTTGGCTGAGGTTGGGGTGCGTTTCTCAATGAAGCCAGAGCTCAGTGTTCAAGCTCTCATAAAAATCAAGGATTTGAATGTTTATTTTCAAGATAAGAAGACAAGCAATTCCATTTAAAAGATTGACGCAACACAATATTTCTATTTCACGTACCCTGTTTGGCGTATTATCTGGATCAGCTCAGCAAATATCAATCGATTAATGCTTATCCTAACCTTTTAGCAGTTATTTTACAGTACACTGTAAACCCAATCTTTCGAATTGGGTGGCGTCGTAAGAAAAAGATTCAGTGACCCGAGTTCAAATCCTAAACGAAGTTATTTGCATTTTACATGGCGCTAATAAATAAAGAAAAAGTAAATAGGTAGAAAACTTTTATGGGTTATTTAAAGCCAAAGTCTTCCTTGGAGAAGAATAGCAGTGGTATTATTTAACCCAAGAATATTTGTGAATATAATTGCACGAATGGGGTTCGAATTCACTTACTACAATGTCGCAGTCCAGCTCGTTAACCACTGTACCATGGTGACGACACCAAGAAAGAAAAAAGAAAGAAAAACAGAAGAAAAAGACATTAGGATGGAAGAAGAGTAAGCGTTAGAGAATGTTTTTTTTGAGGGTGAAAAAGAAAATTAAGTAGGAAAGGAAAAATAAAGAAAAATAAGAAATCAAGAAGAACGGAAAAGGAAAAGGCAAGGAATAAAAGTAGAAAGGAAATTAAGAAGGAAAGAAAAAAAGGGAGGAAGGAAAAAAGATGAGAGGAAGGAAGGAAGGAAGGTAGGAAGGAAGGAAGGTAGGAAGGAAGAAAGAAAGAAAGAAAATAAGGAGGGAAAATGAAGAAAAATAAGAAGGAAGAAAAAGAGATTAAAAAAGGTAAAAGAGGAGGGAAGAAAAGAATGAAGGAAGAAACGAAGGAAAGAAGAAAGGAAAAGACGAAAGCAGGTTCAAATGGGAGAAAAGCTGGAAGGAAGGTAGTCCAGAAGAAAGAAGGAGGGAAGAAGAGAGAAAGAAAGGAAAGAAAGAAAGAAAGAAAGGAATGAAATCAACTTAAGAAGGAAGGAAGAAAGGTGGGCAAGAAGGAAGGAAAAAGGAAGAAAGGAAGAAGTTAAAAAGAAGAAAGAAGAGAGGAAAGGAAAAAGGAAGAAAAGGAGGAAAGAAGGTAAAAAAGAAAAGAGGGAAGAAGTTAATAGGGAAGAAAGAAAAAGAAAGAATGAAATAAAGAAAATGATTAAAATGACTTAAAATTGGAAGGAAGGAAGGAAGGAAGTTCGGGGGGAAAAGAAAGAAGAAAGAAGGAAGGAATATAGAAAGGAGGACGTTAAGAAAGAAAGAAAGAAAGAAAGAAAGAAAGAAAGGGTAGAAATCAATTTAGGAAGGAAAGAAGGAAGGAATTTCGGGAAAAAAAAGAAAGAAGAAAGAAGGAATGAATAAAGAAAGGAGGACGTTAAGAAAGAAAGAAAGAAAGAAAGAAAGGGTAGAAATCAATTTAGGAAGGAAGGAAGGCAAGTTTATAATAACAGAAGGAAGAAAATGAAAAAAAAAAGCAAGGCTTACTAATATAAACTACCCGGTTCAAATATTTATATATTTTCCCTTTTTTTATTTCTGGATTGGAACGAATTGTATCCATGTCACTTTGTTTGTTTGTACTTCACCTGTCGTCACTGATAGAACGTACCTTTGCCGGCCAGCGGCAGAACCCACGATGCAGGGCTGAGGGTGGAGAACCTCATCCTTGCTCTCTCAACCCACCCCGATCACCGCATAATGCCTCGAACTTAATTTGGCGAAAGGTTTCCAGTTTTTGAGTTGTGAGGTGCAAATAATCCCACAACCTTTTCTCCATGTTAGTCAGCTCCCTCTGCTGCACACACACACACACACACACACACACACACACACACACACACACACACACAATGAGTCTCTCTCTCTCTCTCTCTCTCTCTCTCTCTCCTTTTCTCTTTCCACGTGTTTCTGTAGATTCAAACGGAGAAATTTATTATCTGTGACGATATCGTAAGTCTACATTTAGAAATACATTGAAACGCATGATAAACAGGATGAGTCAGACAATTCACGTCGAATTATTTAAAGCCTTTTTTGCCAACATTAATCTATCTATCTATCTATCTATCTATCTATCTATCTATCTATCTCAGTCTGTTCGTATCTATCTATCTATCTATCTATCTA
>CAUZXS010006278.1:25000-32182 GCA_963585895.1 Sepioteuthis lessoniana | reverse complement strand
CGACCTCATCCTCGGAAAATCATTACCAACACGACTATCAACACCACCCCCATCTCAACAGGCACTCTTGCAACGACTTCAACTACAGTCAGCACCCCCTGTCATCATCAGCATCACCCTCAATGGAAGCTTCCGCCTCGCGCACTACCAGACGTCATTACAATGATCACAACTATATTCAAGAGGATTGCTCGGGATACATCGCCAGTATCAGTGGCCATAACTATATATATATATATATATATATATACATTATTAATTATGCATTTAATAAATCATTTTTATTGTCTTTGTTTTATCTCATCGGCACGAGCTGTATTGACCTCATCTCATTAGCAGTAACAGCATTTCAATAATAATAATAATAATGGATAACAATAATAATTATAATAATTATGGTTTCGTACAGTAACTGCAGGACTTGGAAATAATAATGATAATAATAATAGCCGCAAAATTTGGAAATCAGAGGAAGAATCACGACTGTTCAAACTACATCATTGCTGATATAGGACAAATTCTGAGAAGAGTCCTGGAGACTGGAGGAAACTTGCTGTCACTCTGGCTTCAGTCAAAAGCCATCAGCTAACGCTGGTAAGACGCAACAAAATAGCAATTTAGGCTATGCGGTGACAAGAGATGAAGCCATCAATCACATAAATGAATGCAGCAAATTAGCGCAGAAGGAATATAAGACTAGACACAACTCGGTCGGCAAGGTGAAACACTGTGAGATGTGCAGGAAATTTCAATTCGACCATTATGAACATATGGTATACGCACAACCCAGCACCTGTCCTAGAAAATAACACACATAAACTCCTATGGGACTTTGACATACACATTAATCACCAAATCTCGACCAGAAGACCAGATCTAATAATAATAAAAAAGAGAACTTGCAAAATTGTGGACTTTGCTGTCCCGGCTGACCACCGAATAAAACTAAAGAATGTGAAAAGAAGAATAAGTTTCCTCGACCTTGCAAGAGAATTGAAAAAACTGTGGAACATGAAGGTGACAATTATACAATTGTAATTGGTGCATTTGGAACAGTAACTAAAGCATTACTAAAGGGGACTGGAGGACTTGGAAGATGGCGGTCGAGTGGAGACCATCCAAACTACTGCATTATTGAGAACGACCAGAATACTGAGAAGAGTCCTGGAGACTTGAGGAAACTTTCTGTCACTCAAACTCAAGTGAAAGACTATCAGCTAATGCCCTATGTGAAAAAAAGTAAATAATAATAATAATAATAATAATAATAATAGAAGACTACCAGCTAATGCTGCTTTGAAAGCAAAACTTGCCTGGAGTTGATAAATGAAAAGGCTGGAGGAATTGAAAATGAGATGAAAAATTGAAACAGTCAAAATCACTGCTGTGATAAAATCGATTATAATACTGAGAAGAGTTCTGGAGACGCTAATATCAAACAGCTCACCCGGGTCGATTCGCAATAACCAAGAAAAGAGAATCGGGGAACTGGATATCTGAGAGAGAATTTTGAAAATTAGTCACTTGAGGCAGTAGTCGTTTGGGATTCAGTTGTCAGTTGAGTTGGGATCCACAGGGATCTTCGCAGGCAGCGAGAAGAAGTCGGTGACTGTGTAGCGGCAAGTATGTCTCTGTTCATAGACCCTGAAAAGTTCTCTCTCTCTCTCTCTCTCTCTCTCTCTCTCTCTCTCTCTCTCTAGTGTACTTCAGTGATGGTGAGAAAAACTGTATGCAGTCTGAATAGTAAACACCCTCGTATCTGGATTATAAAGCGACAATTTCTTTCTATAAATATATTGGATATATATTATTTGTACGCCAATACGTTTCAATAAATAATTATTTGTCAACAGATAGTTTTTTTTATCTTTGAGTTGCTGACACCTGGGTATTTTGCTTCAACGAACCACCCCGACTGCCAGAAGTTCCGGATGGATTGTATCATTCCCCATCTGTGGATCTCTCAAAGACAAAGTGGGCACAGACGGAATTGATAAACAAACTCCCTGGAATGCATGTGGTAGTCACAGAACTAAGGCTACAATAAAGTATTGTGACAGCATAGTATTACATTTGGTGCCGTTACCAAGGATAGTATTACATTTGATGCGGTTTCCAAGCATAGTATTACATTAGGTTCCGTTACCAAGGATAGTATTACATTTGCTGCCGTTACCAGGGATTTTGTCATATTTGGTGCTGTTACCAAAGATAGTATCATATTTGATACCGTTTCCAAGGATAGTATCACTTTAGGTACCGTTACCAAGGATAGTTTCACATTTGGTGCCGTTACCAAGGATAGTATCACATTTGGTGCCATTATCAATGATAGCATCACATTTGGTGCTGTATCAATCATAGAATTACACTGTACAGACTACTGATCAGGTCTGCCAGAATACTAAGAAGAGTCCTGGTTATATGAGGAAATATGCTTGAGGAGACTTGCTGTCACTCAAACTCCAGAGAAATATCATCAGCTAACGCGGGCATGAAAAATTCCCAAGGAATATTATGATAACCGGAAGTATAATGTTCCAATTTTTACTTGCATATTACCATACCACAGTAAAATGACACTGTAGCGTAATGTTTGTTAGTGAAAAAGCGTTTAAATGCTTTATTTTGAATCTACCGCCATTTCCAACTCATTTTGAAAATCAATTATATTAGTGTTGGGGGCTAATAATCTCGTTGACTCCGATCATGTTAATTTTTTCAAGTTACGGGTTATTAAGTTACGTGTTGCAATTAATTATAGTGTAGGTTCAACTAAAAAGATGTGATTCGACAATAAGGAAAATGAATGCGAAAGGCAACCCAAATAAGACGTGACAGTTTTTAGTTTGCTTATGTAAACAAACACAAGTGTATTATTTATAAACAGGGCAAAATACACTTCTTTATAGACTTCCAGCCATAGCAAAATTGCAGTTTTGGGAATAAGGAATGAATAATCTGGCTGGCTTGATTCTTCCAGAGGAGAGCAGAGTAAAAATCAAAGAAATCAAGAATTTCGAAAAATACCAAAACCACGGCCGTGAAATTAAGAATTTCGGGAGATGAGAATTCAGATTAGTACCCAAAATAACTAACTCGATGGACAGCCTTCAAACAGCGAATTTAGAAGACTTGGCGTTTCGACGAAGATTCAAGAAGATTGCTAAAACTAGTAAATAATTGAAGAGGCCAGTTGTCACTTGATTAGCAATGGCAAAATCAATATACCTATTGTAAACATGTTGTTTAGTATTTGTTCGCATGGTCAATATTCAATTTCTTGCACAATTCCCAATTGATCACCTTGTCCACCCTGTCATTCCTATGCTATTATTATTTATTACTTATAAGAGTTTTTCACATCAGCGTAAGTTGATGGTCTTTCACTGGAGTTTGAGTGACAGCAAGTCTCCACAAGTCTCCAGGACTCTTCTCAGTATTCTGGCCGTTTTCAATAATGCTGTTGTTGGGATGGTCTCCACTCGGTCGCCAACTTCTAAATCTTCCAGTATTATTATTATTATTGTTGTTGTTGTTGTTATTATTCCAGATAATTGATGATTGTCGCTTGGGATCAAGTGACAGCAATTTTCTTTAGCCCTCAAACACCTTAGTCAAAATTCTTACTGACCTCAGCAGTATTCTTTTCTAGACAGTCATTTATTATTATTATTATTATTATTATTATTAATTCTTTTCCTTCTTCTTCTTCTTCTTGAAGATTTGTATTTTTATTATCCTCTTTTTCTATCTTCCCTTATTTCTGATTAGTCCGCCGATAAGCCCTGACAAATCCCTTGTGGGTTTCTCAATAATCCTGGTTCTTCAGACTCTCTTGGGATTTGCTGTGGATTTGCAATCATTAAATTATTAATTCAGATCCTGCCTTTAGCCCGAAACGTCGAATCACGGCAAAAAAAAAGGTAGTTTGCCTTCCCAGAAAACTATTTGCAGCGGTCGGCAAAGACAAAGTAATTATTCTTCGTTTCTTTTAAGCTATTTGCAACCCAGGAAGAATTTTCTTTGGGGCTATTTTTTGGCGTTTTCATATATTTCCGCAGAAGTGATATACAGATACGCCCAATTGAGAGAGAGAGAGATAGAGAGAGAGACAGAGAGAGAGAGACAGAGAGAGCCAGAGAGAGAGAGAGAGAGAGAGAGAGAGAGAGAGAGAGAGAAAGAAGTTATATATATATATGTAGGATATATATATTTTTTCCTTTCTTTCCTCATCTTTTTCTCTCTCTTTCTCTATCTATCTATCCGTATATTTTTGTATAAACGTCTGTTAATGTTTCGTTGAGGCGCTTTCTTTCTATCTTTTTCTCTTCCAATCTATCTAGCTGTATTACTCTGTTAAAATTCCTGTAAATTACCCAGGACAATATATATATATATATATATATATATATATATATATATATATATATATATATATCCAGCTAGCCTTCCTTAACTTGTATATCCCTGATAGGAAGGCTATCTATCTATCTATCTATTAGCACGGTTGATAGTCTTTCTTAAGATAATTTGTCAACATATTTATACCCAGTAGAGAGATAGTTGGTATTTTCTGACATATCAACCCTTGTGGGTCATTTAATGCCAAATCATGTTTCCTTTTATTTATGTAAGATTTGTAAGCGAAGAGGTTAGGATTACCTTTATTTTTAAACAAATTGTTAGAGCTCACAGTAAAATGATTACAAGTATGGCTAGCTAAAGCTAATAATTCTATTTTAAACTAATTATTTGTTTGCACACAGTTAAATGGTTTCAGGTATTGCATAGCTAACATTAGTAAAATATTTATCAAGTATTCCTAAGTAAAATAAATTAATTGTAAACAGCTTTATGGTTTTAAATCACTAATAAAAATAATCGAAAAGTTCTTTTGACCCTAACAAGTGCTATTAATTCAGGTGCCAGTGGACGCGGGGGATTATCGCAAGGAAAGGGTACTCCATTTTCCCTAAAGTTCCAGGACATGAGCCTCACCATCAGATGTAGTTTTTTATCATATCAAGGACACAAGATGGGTGATGGATCTTGTCTCTTTGTTGAGCTGCAGTCGGCTATTCCACTGCCACAGCCGACAGGGATGTAAATAGAAAGACTATGTAGTAGTTAATCTTTCTTTAGACAACTTATTGTCATCTCCAATTGAAAGTTTATCTATCTATCTATCTAGCTAGCTAGCTAGCTAGCAAGTTAGCTTGCTAACTTTATAGATAGTCTTTCGATGTAACCTTATCTATATATTCCTACCGAATAGAAATACTATCTATCTATCTATCTATCTAGCTAGCTAGCTAGCTAGCTGAATAGAGAGTCTTTCGATGTAAACTTATCTATATATTCCTACCGAATAGAAATACTATCTATCAATCTATCTATCTATCTATCTATCTATCTATCTATCTATCTTGGTTGCATGCGTGCTAGCGGGAAATAAAGTCTTTCTTTAGAAAACTTGTCTACATATTTATTTCGAGTCAAATGACTAGCAAGCTAGCTAGCTAGCTAGCTAGCTTGCTCGATAATTTGATTCTCCTTCTTTAAATAAGTTTTCTATATATTTATACACAAACGAAAACTGTCATTATCTATCTATCTAGCAAACCTTCTGACGACTTCTTGTCAGTATATTCATCTCGATTAAACTAATTTTTTTTTACCTCTGTCGTTTTACGTTTCGAAAATTAAATTCATAAATGTTTACTCTATTCAAGAAATAAATCGTATAATATCTCCTCTGATCAAAGATTAATAATGACGCATAAATTTGTGTTGAATAATAATTGAATGTAAATAATGCTCCTTCATAAAACATTTAAGAAAAAAAAAATATTCATCATTAAATGACTCTTCATTTTTGATACAGTTGTTAGAAAAAGATCGATACAAATTTATCAGCTGATAAAATTTATAAACATTTTTACTCGAACAGTTTATTGAATAATTACGAAAAATTCATTAGTACATGTTTTTGAAAATATCAGTTTTTATCGAATGCAAAATAATTTAAACATAGCTACTATTAAAAATTGTATTCCATATTTATCTATGATACTCTCTCTCTCTCTTTCCATATATATATATATATATATATATATATGTGTGTGTGTGTGTGTGTGTGTGTGTGTGTGTGTGTGTGTGGTTATATATACTTATATTTTTATAAGCCTTTTCTTCCATTAATCGTTTAAAAAATTACCTATATCATTTCTCTGACACTCTTAGCTTCATTGTAAAACTTTTAAAACATTTCATATATATATATATATATGTGTGTGTGTGTGTGTGTGTGTGTGTGTGTGTGTGTGTGGTAAATACGGCATTTCTCTCCTTATACAGTATTTTCCGCAAATAGGTACACACATACCAATTTCATATGAAAAGTTAATTTTCTTCTAAATCAAAGAGACCGGGATTTCATTGTTTGATGTGGAACATTTTATAATTAGAATGGATAATATTAGGCGTTACTTATTCACTATATTCAACAAAACAGAAACACTCTAATTATAAATGTGAATGTTTGATTGTAAAAAAATGATTACACTTATTCATATTTGTTTGGGGTAACAGAAATTCAGTAATTTTATTTCCTTAGAAATAATAGGATTCTCGTATTAACTGTTGAGAAAAAAAATTATATGAAAAATTGTAGATTGTACCCATCTAATTCTCCTATTATTTGTACTTATCTTAGGCATTCCACATATATATATATATATATATATATATATATATATTAACGTCTCATCTCAGATGTAGACAGATATTTGGATACAAGCTTCATTGTAGCTATCCATATGGAAATATATATATATATATATATATATATATATATATAATAACGTCTCATTTCAGATATAGACAGATGTTAGGATTTAAATTTCATCGTAGCTATGCATATGGAAATATATATATATATATATATATATATATATATATATATATATATATTTATTTATTTTTTTATTTTTTATTTCCATATGCATAGCTACGATGAAGTTTGAATCATAACATATGTCACTATATCTGAGATGAGACGTTATAATTTTTCTCGACATATTGCAAAATGCTATAATCATTTTCGTTGCTATAATTACAACGCTTCGACCGCTGTACTCTCCGAGCTTCTTCAGGCTTTTTTTTTTTTTGGACTCGGTT
>CAUZXS010006278.1:12500-20000 GCA_963585895.1 Sepioteuthis lessoniana | reverse complement strand
AGAATTCAATTTTTTGCGCATGCGTGCAAAGACACTCTTTGTGAGGTTATTCAATTGGCGATGAGTTTGTGCCCTGCGTGGGCATCATATTGCAATTTATTGTGTGTTTGTTTGTTTGTTTGTTTTGTGAAATATCTTATCACTCCGGTCTTGTAGCCGATACCCGTTTCAGTTCAAATCTATTTTCCTTCAACTTTTCTCGATCAACGATCAATAGGAGATTGATTGGAATTTAATGAAATAATTGTTGGTGATCTCGGAAGAGAGTTGTTCAGACTATTTAAAAAAAAGACAAAGGGATATCGGGGTAAATATGAAGAGATATAAGTGATGTGCCTTGAAGAGAGTTGAATAACCAACTCCTTAGATCAGCTGATTTGTTTTCTTCTACTAAAAGATCGCGTGTTTTCTGACAAGTTACGCTGAATGATTATCAAATCAATGAGTGTCTTGCAGATTAATACTGGTGAGTAGTGAGTTCAGTCCTCTTTAAATGCCCTATACTTGCGGCCTTGTGTCCAGTCTATATGACACAGTAACCATCCATAACAAACGTAAGAGGTGTAACAGTTACCGGCGCATAAAAAGGAGTCGGCGAGCCGTATTCATATTCATATTTACCAACCCTTCCGCTCGGACAGGATATGACGCAAGGTCAATTTTTAAGCAGAGTTTAACAGGTTTGAAGGCAGGACTTTCTAGGGAAACGGTTACAAGACTAAACATTCTAATCCGAGGTGGCAGTTAATCACCTGAAGACGGCCAGAAGTAAAACTTGACCGAAACTTTGTGAAAAAAGCAACAAAAAACTTTGTGAGAAAAGCAACAAAAAACTACCAAGATTAGGACAAAAATTTGCAATAAAATTAATCATATTTACCAACCCCTCCGCTCGGGCAGGATATGTGACACAAGGTCAATTTTTAAGCGGAGTTTAACAGGTTTGAATTCAGAGTTTTCCTTCTCCTAGATTAGTTGCCTCATCAAGGCTGTAGAAGCAAGTCTGCCCTACTATTTACCCATAGCTGTGGGTAGAATAATTGGATTCATACCTTTCCCAAGGGTATTAGTGCTATGTGAAATCAGTCTCGTCCAGGATTTGAACTCGCGACGGCGAGCCGTATTTAAATTCTGGGAGAAGCTGTTTGTACTTCAAATGGCGCTAATGCTGTGAGAAAAAAGTATGAATCCATTTATTCTACTTTTACCTACGGGTAAATAGTAGGGCAGGCTTAGGTCTCTTGTTTTTTATCTCGCAGCCGGTTAAGGAGGATGAAAGACTGAATTGTATACCAGGCTATCGTCAACTTAACGTTATAATAATAATAATGATAATAATAATAACAGAACATACCAAACAATAGATTTGCCGTTCCGGCAGACAATAGGGTAAAACTGAGAGAAAACGAACAGAGAGATAAGGATCTAGACCTTGCTAGAAAACTGAAAAAAACTATGGAACATGAAAGTGACGTTGATACCTGCGCTCTGTACAGTCACCAAAGGATTGGTACAAGGACTGGAGGACTCAGAAATTAGAGGATGAGCGGAGACCACTCAAACTACAGCATTCTTGAGATCAGCCACAAATACTGAAAAGAGTCCAGGAAATTTAAGGAGACTTGCTGTCACTCAGACTCCAGTAGAAAATAGTCAGGTAATGCTCTCAAATGAGTAAAATAATAATAATAATAATAATAATAATAATAATAATAATAATAATAATAATAAACTCCTATGGGACTTTAATATACAAAAGGATCACCTAATCCCGGCCAGGAGACCAGATTTAATAATAATCAATAACAAAAAAAAAAGAGAACTTGCCAAATAGTCGACTTTGCTGTCCCGGCAGACCACAGAATAAAACTGAAAGAATGTGAAAAGAAGGATAAGTACCTCGACCTTGCTAGGGAATTGAAAAAACTGTGGAACATGCCGGTGACAATTATACTAATTGTAATTGGTGCGTTTGGAACAGTAACTAAGGGATTACTAAAGGGACTAGAAGACTTGGAGGTTGGCGGACGAGTGGAGACCATCCAAACGACAGCACTGTTGAGAACGGCCAGAATACTAAGAAGAGTCCTGGAGACTTGAGGAGACTTGCTGTCACTCAGACTCCAGTGAAAAACCATCGGCTAACGCTGATGTGAAAAGCTCTAATGAGTGAATAATAATAATAATAAACTTGTCCTAATATCAGGGGCAGTGCCAATGAAGTTATAGCGTATGTGCAGGACAAAGGCCTCCAAAGAAGTGTGTTCGAACTCCAACCACGCTATTACGTTCCCATTCAGATTAATACTCTTCTGAAAGGCATGAACTCCATTATTCCGCCACCAGCTATGGGTTAGATAGTACCATTGCTGTTCATCTACAAAGATGGCTTTGGCATTTATTTACTCACTAAGGTTGATATGCCATTTAATAGTAAGTAAAGTTGGGGACCGTAGTCGAGGGTAACCCGAAGACTCCCTTTTCAATAGCTACTATACCAAGTTGTTGGGGAGTGTGTTACCCCTTTCCCAGATTTAACCCACTTTACCATTGATCCGTACCTTATAGTCCTGAGTGTTATGCAAGGAGGCATCAAGTACTATTTTTGAGTCTTCGGTATGACTCGACTTGGGATTGAACCGAAATCTCCCGGGCCAATGGCGAACACTCTAACCATTAAAGAAAATTATAGAAATATCGTAAAAGGCATATCGTCGTGAAGGATCTAGACGTTTTCCCCAAACCTATATTACTGCAGTGAGTTCACTCATCCCAGAGTGGTTTAAACACGTGGCCTTGTGTCATAATTAATTTCCAAAATATCAATATCTTACGGAACTAAGAATATAATAGACATTCCAGAGTTCAACAGAGCTGTTTATCGTCCAACATACTCTGCCATTGGAAACATCCTGTTGGGTTTGATGTACGAACACAATTTGGATATTTATAGCGTTTATATTATTCTGACTCGGGGTATTGATAGTTCAGCGCCGATGAAAAATTTTACTTACAAGCAACGGTCTGCTGAGACGAGCTATTTCTCTGTGGGAGGCGTATATTACATAAATATGTAAATTAAAATTCTACTCTTCCTAACAATCGAGAAAGATCGATTTTGTTTGAAATTACATAAAACCTGAAGAAGCGAGCTGTTGACTGATATTGGCACAGACACTGGCATTGGTGAACCGAGATTGCACTGAGTGATATCATTTGTTTTTACTTCGTAATAATGTCCATTGCAAGAGGTGTGTATACACTCCAGTTGGATTCCTTCATCTTTTTAAAGGCAATCCATCTAAATATATTCAAGGAACGTTCCTTGCTTCGGGTACTGTATAACCTAGTGAACCTGTTGCATATTACTTGGAGAAGATAGGCACTGCCTCGCGAACTTCATTACAGAGATATACCAAGAAAGGGAATGGCCACTCGACAATAAATGTTGGTTTTAGGAGAAGAGATGGGTATCGTCAAGAAAATCACATTAACCTGAAAAGTAACTCGAAGGGGAATTATCTTGGCACTCTAACGGCCCAATTGGTTATCGGAAAGATCCTTCCTTAATAAACAAAGAATAATTAATGAAATCATGAAATTGAGTTGGCTGCTTATATTGATGTGATATCAAAGGTAGGATTGATTTAGTACACCTTCACTTTTATTCAAACTATTAGTTTTAAAATATTGATTGGTTGTCAAAACGTAGCGTTATGGTTAAAGTGTAAGTCTTACTCCTCCGCAGAGAAACAATCAGTGCATTCTACAGCACTGGTCTTGTTCTCTTTTGAATAATTACCCACGGGAAAATCATGAACCACAAGATCTGGGCGGATATCTTCAGAGGATGACCTTAATTATTATAATATTTACCATCATTTAACGTTATAATGCTGAGACCTTCATCAGGGCGAGTATATGTTGAAATAACTGAGTAAGTTATTAAAAGACCACGTATTTCTGGTTGGCTCTTTATTTGGTCATATTATTGCTGAAAGGCTACAAAATTCATTAACTGAAAATATTCGGCATCATTGTTTATATATATTTAGAAAGATAGATTCGCAGACAATCGAATTATTTAGAGAGAGATAGGAAGAAGTTGAATACTGATATAAACGGATAGATATGGAATGTTTATAGTATATTGATATGAAATAAAATCATATAAATATTAACATAAATAGAAAGATGTGGCAAGGATTTTTGAGACATATATACGTGGTGCTTTCAATATGTTTCCAGACATTTTTGTACAGGCATTTAAAATTGTCATAGACTCTTGAAAATTCAGTATGTTACTCCTATACATCTTATGAGATGACTGACAAATTCTTATGATTTCAGGTTCAAAAGAACAGCTACAGCAGCAATTGCAATACACCCTACTAAAGCCTGATTGTCACAGCTGGTGAATTTCAAAAATGCAATCTGGACGTGAGGACACTTTAGAAGAACGATATGCAATAAGATTCAGTTTTAAAAAGGAAAAAATGCCACAGAAACGTATGGAATGCTTCAGACTGCTTTTGGACTATCTTGCATGAATCGAGCATCAGTTTTTGAGGGCCATAAGAGATTCAAGGAAAGCAAGGAGTCTGTGCGGGATGTTGAGAGGTGTGGAAGGAAGTCAATACACCAGAGTTGATTGGCCAAAGGGTTAGGGTTAGACTTAGGATTACTATGTTGAGGTTTTAAGGGAGTTCAAGAAGAGATTCCTTGGGAAGAGGCCAGCACTCTTCAAATCGGGTCAGTGGCATTTCCACCAGGACAATGCACCAGTCCACAACTCCATCCTTGACACAAACTATTTGACCAAGTTGGGCATCAACACAGTTCCTCAGCCTCCTTATAGACTAGACCTTGCTCCCTGTGACTTTTACTTATTCCCTAAGTTCAGAGGCTGTCGTTATGAGACAATTGAGGAGATGAAAGAGGCTGTGACGAAGCTCATTGACACGCTTACACAAGAGGACTTCCATGGGGCCTTCCAAAAGTTGTTGGAACGGTATAACGAATGCATTGCAACCGGAGGAAATTATTTCGAAGGGGACTAGAGTTTCATGAGTGTACTATCAATAAAAGTGCCCATACGAAAAAAGGTCGGGAAACTTATTTAATGATCCTTGTAGATATTATTTTAACATCTAGATTCGTTAAATATATTTATGATTATCTGGGTCACGAAGTAAACGAGTTTAAAATCTAGTCGCTGTATAACGTTCACATTGGTTTGGTTTGGTTTGGTTTCTTTGTTTAATGGCATATCAACTTTGGAGGTTATTTAATGCCAAAGCTACCCTTCTCAAAGAACAATAGGGGAACTATTTAACCCATAGCTGGGAGGATAAGGGGTTTATACTTTTCCCAAGGGTATTTGTGAACGTAATAGAGCGACTGGAGTTCGAACTCGCTTACTACGATTCCGCAGTCAGTCCATCGCTTTAACCATTACACCACGAGGACACCCCTTTCACTTTTGGACGAATTCCCTTGTGAAAGGCATGAACTCCATTATCCTCTCCAACCAGCTATGGGTTAAATAGTATCAATGTCGTTCTTCTACAAGGAGGGCTTTGGCATTAAATAACCCACGAAAATTGATATGCCATTAAACAAAGAAACCAAGGAAAAGAATTATAAAGGTAAATAGGAAATTCTGACTGTAGAGGTGAATAAAGTGACCAGATTTTGATCAGTTTTAAACCGGCAATTCTTTTTTTTATCTTTAATAATCAAAACCAAATGATTCTATTCCGACTTGATTCATCTAGATTAACAGTTTAAATGTTTCAGTAGTAAAAACAAAAACTGTATATAAGTTTCGGCAATCAGTGTGTATATCATTATTCGATAAAATATCAAATAAAACACATTCCTGGAACCATTCACACACACACACACACACACACACGCACACATACATACATAGACTTAACTGGTAATATTACATTGGCCTAGAGAGTTGAGTGTTCGCCGATATTTGTCGCTGCCACCCACCAGACACGACTTGACACAAGGTCAAAAGCCCGA
The DNA here is from genome assembly GCA_963585895.1 of Sepioteuthis lessoniana. NCBI lineage: Eukaryota > Metazoa > Mollusca > Cephalopoda > Myopsida > Loliginidae > Sepioteuthis > Sepioteuthis lessoniana. The sequence continues at coordinate 13,964 of CAUZXS010006278.1, read as the reverse complement.
AGGCCGATTAAAGTGGGGATAAAGGGGAGGGGAGGTCGGGAACGAGCCGAGACTTGAACCCTGCTAGTCAATGCTGCTCGTCGGCTCACTTAGTGCAATGTGAGCCTGATGAGGCAAGCAGTTTCACGAACCCAAATGTGGGTCCGGGCACGTAGAGTAGAGTGTTCGCCAATGGCCCGCAGTTCAATTTCTGGTCAAGACATACCAAATACTCAAAAATAATACTTGATTGGTTTCTTTGTTTAATGGCATATCAACCTTTGTAGGTTATTTAATGCCAAAGCTATTCTCCTAGAAGAACAGAAGTGGTACTATTTAAACCTTAGTTGGAAGGATAAGGGGGTTCATACATTTCCCAAGGGTATTTGCCCGAAAGTGAACGTTATAGCGCGACTGGAGTACGAACTCGCTTACTACGATCCCGCAGTCCATCGCTTTAACCATTACGCCACGAGGACACCCCCAATACTTGAGACTCCTTTGCTTAACACTCAGCATTATAAGGTATGTATCGAACAATTCAAGAAAAGGAGTAGCACCCAACTCTTCACCTCGCTGTTGTAGCTTTTGAAAAAGGAGGCTTCGGGTACGGTGGCCAACTTTTACTTTTATTTCACTGAAGTTTAAGTCATCTCAGTTCTCCGGGACTCTTCTCAGTATTCGAGCCAATTTTAACGTATATGTGGTCTGGATAATCTTGAATTTTCCACTGATTTCCAATTCTACCAGAGAAACTTTCTTAGCCTCAGGGGAAACGTTCTACAAGAACTAGTATTACCGTCATTACTGACAAGACTCAAGTATTTTTCTATCATTTCGATTCCTTTTTTTCTTGCCGATTTATCATTATTATTATCATTATCATATATATATTACACATATATTATTTAAAGAAAACACACACACACGCACGTGCGAACGCATATATATATATATATATATATATATATATATATATATATATATATATATTATGTAAATTTATTTCGACGGTCAGGAATAAGTGGAATTGTAACTGGTTGGACAAAGGTATGTTATACATACATACATATATATATATATATATATATATATGTGTGTGTGTGTGTGTGTGTGTGTGTGTGTGTGTTGAATGCATCTAAAATGAAGGAAAGAGTTGTTTCTGACGAGGATTTAATGCAAACATCGCAGATATAATGGAGTGATTATAAGAATAATATCATTTCAATGTGATATATATATATATATATATATATATATATATATATATATATATATATGTAAGTGTGTGAGAGTGTGTGCGTGTGTGTGGATAGATAGATAGATATACATACACTTAAAATCTGTAGGAAATAGATTTTCATATTTTCGGAATTAACGCAAGCATTTCTGACCAAATTAATGACTATGATATATATATATATATATATATATATATATATATATATATATATATATAAAATCCTATATATATCTTTTTACAAA
>CAUZXS010006277.1:0-100061 GCA_963585895.1 Sepioteuthis lessoniana | reverse complement strand
CCTTGAAAACAAAAGAAAATATATTAAAAATACAGAATAAAAAAGTACTGGTAAGAATATAACTAATTTACATTTTTTAAATTGAAGTTCTTTTTTTGAACTTGAACAGAAAGTATTGAAATATTAATTTTTTTCGTGCTATATTCAAACGAAACAGAATCTTCCCAGATCTCTCATTTAATATCTACTTCATAGACAAAAGGGATCAATAAGTTTGTAGGCAGACACAGCTTTTAGTCAAATCCTGATCTGAAATTTTCACTGTATGATATTTGATCTTAGGTCAATTTTTAAGCAGAGTAAAGTAGGTTTGAACTCAGTTTTCCTTATCCTTGACTGGGTGCTTAACCAATGCAAAAGAACCTAGTCTGTCTTACTATTTAACCATTATTTAGGGAGAGAGCAGATGGAGTCATATCATTCCCAAAGTTATTAGCATGAAGTGAAATACAAACACCCTTGTCTAGGTTTGAACTCAAGTTATTGATTCCATTTCCTAACCATTATGCTAAGTGTGCATTCTTTTAAATTCATTGTTATTCTCCTTGATTGGTTGCCTAACAAGGGTAAAGAGCCAGGTCTGGTCTATTATGTTACTTATAGCCGGGAGATCTTCACAGAAAAACATTTTCACAGATTCTAAAAAAAATTTAAGAGTTATGAAAATGACAATGTGTTATTGGTCTTGCAATGGTCTGAATTAATTCCAACTTATCTAATTGACCTAAATACAAACTTGTATATGCGTTGTGAATCTCTGTGTGTATGCTTATATTTATACATCTTAATATGCATTTGATAAGAGATATCTTGTACATATATTTTATGAGGTCACCTGAAAAGTTCATAGGTTGACCCAGATACTCTCCTTGTGTTGGATATTGACTTGGAGATCCTTTTAACATGTTGATGCCATTGCAGAAGTAAGACACTGGGAACAAAAATAACAAAAATGCACCTAGTATCTAAAGTAAACAGGATGCAGGTGTCCCCAGTGGAAATGCCACATAAATGGCATGCAAGAAGGAAGCCCGATCATGTGCATAGTATAGGTGGCAAGCTAGAAAGAGGTATGTCCACATGCAATGTGTAAGCAGCAGGTTGTGTGGGTATCTGGAATATTATATGACCAGGGAGATTTCACCTCGAAAAGGAGAACAAAGTAAAAAGCGGTTCACAGAAGAACTGTACCATTGGCCCCTGTGTGTATGCAGCTCAGCCATCTTCAACCCTTTCTAACTTACTTTTCTGTACAATTTGGATAATAAAAGAAAAACAAAATAAGCTAATTATATTTTTATACATCAGTGTTGTTGTTTTTCTCCACTATTCAACAATGGAATGTAACCAAATGACGTTAATTTTTCAACAAAGTCCCTCTTGTGGTTCACACACTTCTTCCATCAGTGTTGCTGTGCTTGGATTCCATTGATAGAAAAGTCATCAACAGCAGGAATGACATCATCATATACAATTTTAGCATATGAACTTTTCAGAGTTTTCCTTCTCCTAGACTGGTTGCCATACCAAGGTTAAAGAGCTCAGTCTGACCTGCTATTTGCCCATAGCTGAAGGGAGAATAGTTGGATGCATACCTTTCCCAATGTTATTAGCAGTATATGAAATGCAAACAGCCTCATCCAGGAATCGAACTCAGGTCACTAAGAAATAATTTAGGTAGATAGTAGGTAATGTAAACAAGTTACTGGTAAGTGTAGTGTTGCAGGTGTCTCAAAGAAAGTTGGCAGAGGTAATGAGAAAAAGACAAGATGATGTTGAGATGAGGTTGTTCATATCAGAAAAGGAAAAGCCAGACATGTCATCACAGAAAAATCCCTCTAAATTTATTGCTGATGTTACAACTTCCCTCTGGACCACTCTCAAAAACAGGAAGAAGAGAAGTATTTTTCAAGTCAATTAAGGAAAGAGTTATTCTTTGGCAAATTATAGCAAACCCTTAATAAGGGAACAGTTTTACTAAGCCTGAAAATATAGTTTGTTTCTTGTCACTCTCCTGGTAATCAAATAACTGACACTTTTTAAAAATCACAAAGTCTTGTGTTTGAACATCTCTCACACCTACAATGAGTGTTCTTATGATTGACCCTTTTTTTTATCAGTCACACAGCTGGCCTCCAGAGTCACTAGTGGTTGGAGGCATTTTTTTTTTTACAAGAGTAGGAAGTATGAATAATTTTTTTACAGGTCCTGAGTTGGCTCTTATTTTGGGTAGTACATGCTGTAAATAATTGAAAATGCACAGAAAGAAAAGACAAGGGAAGAATGAATGAATGAAGGGAGAAATGTGAGCAGCAAATAAAAATTTACTCCAAATTTACTGCAATAATAATAAAATGGAAATTTATAATTCAAGAGGAAAGGGATAAAATGTTTGAATTGTAGAAAAAGTTCTTTGTGCAGAAGTATATGAGAATGTCCTTGCTAGAGAAAAGGTTTTTGTAAAAAGAAAATCTTGTATGTGAGCATGTGGTATGTTCTACTGGTAATAATAATGGAATTAATTACTCAGTGAGAATCTTGCTTTGTTTGTTCAGCTGTGTAGCCTGTCCACAAGTGACTGTGTATCTGCTGGTGTTCTTCTGTGTGTAACAGTGAATTGTAGTTGACCTGGAGGCGATATTGATATGCTGATTGATTGTGGGTAATACAGGTACTACTATCTTCTGTTGTCTACTTTGTCTTCTAAGTATCGTTCATTGTCTGTCATGCCTATTTGATGTCATCCATGAAAGGTTTCATTAGCTGTTTTTAATTATCTTAAGCAGGTCTAAATCAGAAAAATACATTTAAAAAGATATTTAACTTTTAAGCCAAGAATGTATGCTACTATATCAGAAAAAAATCTTTTCTATAACAATTTTTTTTTAACATTGTGAAAAATGAATATTTAAAAATGTTCTGTATCAAAAATAAATAACACTGAAAGTCTCACAAAATATTGTATGAAGGTGGGCTGAAAAGTTCATAGGCTGGATGACATCATATCTGCTGTTGACTTCTTTAACCAATGGGTTTCAAGCATTGCAACACTGATGGAAGAAGTGTGTGAACCATAAGGGGGACTGTTGAAAATTTAACCTTATTTAGTCACATTCCATGAGAGTATCTGGGTCAACCTATCAATTTTTCAGGTGGCCCTCATAAACTGTCAACTGCTCAACAGAATAGAGTACCTCATTGTCATGTAATTCTCAGTTCAAAAATCAGTTACTAATAAGTAGTGAGTTCAATCCTTAATTGGTGCACCATATTTAGTCTTGTGCCAAATCCATGCTATGTCTTTAGGTCGCTTTGTTTCGTAATGGTTAATAACCTTGTCTAGCTGACTATTATTGAGTTGTGAATTCAATCTTTACCAAGTACCCCATAATTGCAGCTTTATGCCCAATCTGAACTATACTTAGTTTTTAGGACTTACAGTCAAGTCACACTTAAATCATTAATTCCCACGTGATCACTTAAGTTAAGCAGTAATATGCCTGCTCATTACTTAGATGGGTGACCAGTTAGGAAAAGCAAGGGACCTGTGTGCCAGACAAAGTAAATCTTAGTAAATAAGTAAAGAGAGAATTTTGGTAGCAAGACAAAATCTATTTTGATTACAAAATCAAATTGATCAACAAATAATATATGTTTCTTTAATAACTTTTACAGAGTAATCTAAATACAATGAAATATCCAAGATTGAGTAATTCAAATACATGGAAATATTCAAGAGTGGGGAATTCATATCATGCATGTAATATGAATGTTGTATGGACATTTTTTGCCACTATTTGTAAGCAGTAGAGTTTATGAGATTGCTATTAACATGCTCAAGATGCCTAAGTTGGTGAAGTTAGTCAAGGGTGACCCGAAGGCTCCTTTTTCAATAGCTACTACACTGAGGTGTAAGGGAGGGTGCTACTCCATTTCCTGGATTGCTCCACTTTACCCTTGATCCTTACTTTATAATGCAAGGCAGCATCAAGTACCATTTTTTGAGTTTTTGGTATGACTCCACCTGGGATTGAACCCCGGTTACCAGGACCATTGGTGAACACTCTAGTCAAATTAAAATCTGCAGCAAGAAAGAGAGACTATATTGACTCAGCAGTGACTTAGTGGAATCATGAAGAGTGTAATCACATACAAGCAGGGCTAAAAAGTCACATAAGGAATAATATGCAGAGACCATAGGTTGAATATGAATGTTACTGTTGATAGGAGGATTTTTTGTCTTTTGTCTTCCTAGAAAAAGAAAGTACCCAACATTAATCAGGAAATCATGGGACCAACAAGTATCCAAAACAATTTATCTGTTAGCAGTGTAATAGAGATTTTAAATTCTGGATTTTAAGAGTCATTCCAGAGTCTGTGAGCAGATAGCAGTGGCAAATATGTAGTTTCAATTCAGAGATGGTCATCCTCATAATCAAGTGGGCAACCTCCATGTATATACGTAACTAGAACTCAGCAAAAAATGGCATATCATAATGAGATTTTTACAATATGTGTCAGAGGTTCTACCTTAGAAAATAAAGCAATGTTCAGTCCAATTTGCACACAGTTATATAGTTTCAAGTATTCTTATCTAATACTAATAACTTATACACAAAGAAGAAGAAGAAGAAGAAGAAGAAGAAGAAGAAGAAGAAGAAGAAGAAGAAGAAGAAGAAGAAGAAGAAGAAGAAGAAGTTGACATCTGGTAGATTTTGCTGTTCCAGTAGATTAAAGAATGAAAATAAAAGAAAGTGAAAAGATAGGTAAATACTTGAATCTTGCCTGAGAACTGAAAAAGCTGTGGAACATGAAGGTGATGGTGATACTAATTATGTCTGGTGTCCTTAGAATGGTCACCAAAGTCTTGAAAAAGAAACTGGGAGAACTCAACATCAGAGGAAGAATCAAGACCATCCAGACTTGCAGCACTGTTAAGATCAACAAGAATACTTAGGAGAATTCTGGAGACCTGAGGAGACTTGATGTCACACAGTTAAAACTAGTGTAAAATCCTTACAGAGAGTGAAAATAATAATAATAATAATAATAATAATAATAATAATAATAGTAATAACCAAATTAGGAAAGTATTAGAACACTTGATGTAAAGAGAAAATCACAAGTCCTAGAGAATATTGGAATTGGATACCATCAAACAAACAGAATATAAAGAACAAGTAAGACAAGAGTACAAAAAAACAAAAAACAAAAAAACAAGCTCTGCAGCAGAAATCTTATCAAAGGAATAAACACCTGTGTAGTTCCCATGGTAAAATACTCTGGACCATTCTTAAAATGGACAAGGGAGGAACTCAAACAAATAGACAAAGAAATTTATGATGATGCACAAGGCCTAACACCAGAGAGATGATATAGAGATTATGTGTGTCAAGAAAAGAAAGAGAAAGAGGACTTGCCAGCATTGAGGTTTGCTACAAGATGCTACAATTCAAGAACTCAAGGATTACAGTAAAATTACTGCAGTTAGTAACAGCAATGGCATAATAAGTGAAAACTAGAAAACAGAAATGGGAAGAAAAACAACTGTATGGATATTCAAAATATTAAACTGGGGAGATTACACATAAGACGATCCAGACATGGCTAAGAAAAGGAAACCTCAAAAGAGAATGGCAACAGAATGGCAAGTGTAGACAAGAGATGAGACAGTTAGCCATATATAAGTGAATGCAGCAAACTAGCACATAAGACTAAGCACAAGAGGGTGGAAAAAGTGATCCACTGGGAATTGTGTAGGAGATTAAAATTTGACCATTCTACCAAGTGGTATATGTACAAACCAGAATCCATTTTTGAAAATGGGATGCATAAAATTCTCTTGGACTTTGAGATACAAATAGATCATCCAATCCTGATTAGAAGGTCAGACCTAGTGTTAATTATCAAGAAGAAAAGGACATGTCACTTAGTGGATTTTGCTGTTCCAGCAGACCACTGAAGGAAAATAAAAGAAAGCAAAAAGATAGACAAATACTAGGATCTTGCTAGAGAGATGAGAAATCTGTGAAACATGAAATCAATGGTGATACCAAATGTAACTGGTGAATTAGGAACAGTTACCAAAGGTTTGGAAAAAAGATTGGAGGAATTGGAGATCATCGGATGGATGGAGATCATACAGTCTACAGTATTGTTAAGATCAGCTAGAATACTCAGAAGAGTATTGGAGACCTGGGGAGACTTGTTATCACTCAGACTCCATTGAAAGACCACCAGCTACCAAAAATAAAAAAGAAGTGGAGACCCTAATACAAACAATAAGAATATACAATCGGGATATAGGGATTGAATTTGGTATAAAAAAATGTTACATGCTAATAATGAAAAGCAGAAAAAGAGAATTGATAGAAGGAATAGAACTACCAAATCAAGAAAAAAACACTCGGAAAAAAAGGAAACTTACAACTACTTGGGAAGCAGACATTATCAAACGAGTGGCGCTGAAAGAAAAAATTTAAAAAACGTATCTCAAGAGAATGAGAAAACTACTCAAAACTAAACTATAAAGCAGAAATCTCATCAAAGAGATAAACACCTGGGCTGTCCCTATTGTAATATACTTGGGACCATTCTTGAAGTGGACAAAGAAAGAACTTTAACAAATGGACTAGAGAACAAGAAAACTAATTTCTTTATGGGCCTTACATCTGAGAGATGACATAGACAGACTAGGTGTACAAGGAAAAGAAGGAGGAAGAGGATTTGCCAGCATCCAAGATAGCATTGATGCATTGATACGATTTGCAGATTACACAAAAAAGAGCAAAGAAGGACTAATTACAGTGACTAGAAGCAACAGAAATGACACAATGATCAATAAAACAACAATAACTAGGAAACAGAAATGGGAAGAAAAACAACAATAGATGTTTCAAGCAACAAACAAATGGAATCTCACATGAGAGGACTTGGAGATGGCTAAGAAAGGGAAACCTTAAGAGAGAGACTGAATCTCTTCTAATAGCAGCACAAAATAATGCCATAAGGACCAATTATATTAAAGCAAAAATTGATCAGGTGCAACAAAATAGCCAATGTAGGTTAAGTGGCAAAAGAGACAAAATGATTAATCACATAATAAGCAAATGCAGCAAATTAGCATAAAAAGTGTATAAGACTAGACAGGACTGGGCGTGGAAAGTAATCCACAGGAAATTATGCAAGAAAATGAAATTTGACCATGCAAACAAGTGATATATGCAAAACTCAAAATCCATCTTGGAGAAAGAGATGCACAAAATTCTCTGGGATTTTGAGATATAAACGGATCACCTAATCTTGGCCAGATGATCAGATCTAGTGATAGTCAATACAAGAGAACTGTCTGAATTGTGAGCTTTGCCATTCTGGTGGACCACAGAGTAAAAATAAAAGAAAGCAAAAAGAGAGATAAGTACTTAGACCTTGCCAGAGAACTAAAAAAAAAAACTATGGAACATGAAGGCAATGGTGATACTGATTGTAATTGGTGTGCTCAGAACAATCCATAAAGGCTTGGTAAAAAGACTGGAAGACTTAGAAATCAGAGGACAAATGGAGACCATCTAGATTACAGCATTATTAAGATCAGCCAGAATACTGTGAAGAGTCCTGGAGACTTGAGGAGACTTGCTGTCACTCAAATTCCAGTTAAAGACCATCAGCTAATGCTGATGTGAAAAAATCCCAAAGGAGTAAAATAATAATAATAATCTGTTTGCACACCGTTATATGGTTTCAAATGTTCTTTTCAATACTAATAATTTTCAAAAAAATCTATTTGACCTATAGATTGGATCCAACCAGGTACTATCACTCTGGATCAACATAGGCCTGGGTGTAATGGCTATGAAGAGGTACTCCAAATTCACTATAGTTCCAGGATTGAAGTCTCTGCACTAAATGCCCCAGACATCCCTTTTTTTTTGGTAGTAGTGGGGAGATCTTACCCTTCTGCAAGGGTTACAGTCAGCATATCTTAAGATCCACTGATTGTATGGCACCATTATTGTGAACTACTGTTTCAACTGGAATCCAACAGACTCAGCCCGGTCAGCTGGGACTGTAGAATACACCAACTGCATCTCTACAGAAGTGTACAAGACCTCCAACAAGTGTCCTGAATATGTCACTAAACCATCTGATGGTGAATCTCCAATCAATAGAGCTCTGGAGAATATCGAGTACCCCTTCATTGCTATCACTCTCAGGTGAACTCAGGCCTGGAGTGGTAGCACCTGATAGGGTCCTATCTATGGGTCAAATAGAACTGTTCAACATTTAAACTGAGTACAAACGAATGACTTATGCTGAATTGAATTGTTTGAAATGAAACTCTTTGCCTATTTAACTGTGTGTAAATAAATGGCTGTTTAATTGAGTTGTTAGTGATACATAGCAATATTTCTGTGTGCAAAAGAATGAGCTTAAACTCATTTAAAAATATTATTAACAAATGTGTATACAAATCATCTATATTAAATACATATGTATAAAGAGGATTTGGCATTAAATAACCTACAATAGTTGATATGCCATAAAAGCAAACAAACCAACAGGATCATGGATCATCTTGAATTCTCTACAATTGTAATAATGTTGAAAAATCACTCCTCTAATAAAGATAGCTTTTTTGTTTCATGATTTCAGTTTCTCATTTTACCAGCAATTAAGTGTATCTTAAATGATTATAGTGTTTTGTTGGTTGACAAGTTGTAACTATTAAAGCTTTCATATTTATCTCTGGAGGACTGACACTTTCAAAGGACAGAATCAGAGTTAACGTTAACATTTTAAAAAAATCTACGTTGCAGTAATATTGGCTGCTGGCTAGATTTATACACAAGTCTGGATCAATAAGTCTATAGCTTGAGATAGTTTTTTCAATCAGAAATTTTTATTGTATAATTTTCAATTTATGTCATTATTATAGAAGTGTTGAGTTAAATACAACCGCAAGGAAGGAAATTATGCTGAAAAATAAATATTTCTTGTGCATGTATTTATCCACCCCCTCTGCAACAGGTAGCATGTGACACAAGATCATTTTTTAAGCAGAGTACAACTGATTTGAATTCAGAGTTTTCCAGTCTGCCCAATGATTTACCCATTGCTGATGGGAGAATGGTTGGGTTCATACTTTTCCTAAGAAAGAGTATTAGCTCTTTGAGAAAGGCTTACAGCCTATTCTAGAATTTGAACTTGGACTTCTGCATTCATTTTCTTTGACGATAACCATTACACAACAAATAGCTCCTTGATATTTGTAGTGTAAAATAAGTTTTTTCATGATTAGGCTTCAGACTTATTGACGCACGCACGCACGCACGCACGCGCGCGCGCGCACACACACACACACACACACACACACACAGAGTGTTCCAAAGCTCATCAATGGATTTAGAAACTAAATATCATTTTTGTTAGCTAATTAATTATCTTATTTGTTGTGCTAAAAGAACATTTGAAAAATAGGCATCAAGCTCTTTTAATTATAAAAGAATCAGCTATATAGATGTTCTACTTTTTCTTTTTCATAGAGATTTAATTCCTAAATCTGTGGGTGACTTTAGGAATACCCAATACATATATATATATATCTATATATATATATATATATATATATATATATATATATATATATGCAGTGGAAGCTCTAGACTACAGACAATGTGGAGGCTTCATTTTGGGAAAATACTTATAAGGTACAAAAAATAAGACAAATAACTTAATAAAATGATAAGTTTTTCAGTTGTTCTCTACACATGCTGTTAAGAGCTGAGATCATTTGAATGAGAATTGGTTGAGTTATTAGATTATAAAATAGTATCAATTTTTCTGAAACACCCTATATATATATATATATATATATTATATATATATATATATATAGAGAGAGAGAGAGAGATGGATCAATAAGTTCATAGTTTGATACATTGATTTGGTTGGTTGGGTTTTATAGCATATCAGCCATTGAAGGTTATCTAATGCCAAATCCTGTTTATACATATATATTAAACTGATATGATTTGTAAACATGTTTTGTTGAAAACATTTTTAAATGAGCCTGAGCTTATTTTTTGCACACAGTTAAATGGCTTCAAGTATTGCTATGTAACTGTAACAATTCAACATCAGTCATTTGTTTGCACACATTTAAATAGATATACATATGTAAGAGATTAGTTAGTTAGTAATTTGATTTTTAAATGAGTTAGAACTAATTCATTTGCACACTAGTATTGCTTCTACACAGTTAAATGGTTTCAATTATAGTTTTATTCAAAATTACTCATTCATTTGCACACTGTTAAATGATTCCAAGTATTGCCATGTATCACTAACAATTCAATTAAATATCAGTCATTGTTTAATTCACAGTTAAATGATCAAACAGTTCTATTTCAAACAATTCAATTTAGCATAAGTCATTTATTGGCACTCTGTCAAACAGTTCTATTTGATCCATAGATAGGACCTTATAAGGTGCAACCACTCCAGGCCAGAGTGAACCTGGGAATGATGGCATTGAAAGGGTACTCAATATTCTCCAGAGCTCCACTGACTGGAGCCTCACCATCTGATGATTTAATGTAATATTCAGGCCTCTGATTGAAGGAGTCTTATCTCTCTGCAGAGATGTGGTCAGTGTATTCTACAGCCCCAGCCAACTAGGCTGATTCTAATACAGTTATTAGCTGAATTTCAAACTGAAATTCTTACAGTATAAGTTTTAGGTTCAGTGTACTAACAAGGAAGGAAATTATGCTGTAAAATAAATTTTCATAGAAAATAAACACTTTTTGAAAATATATTGGGTTATGGATTTATTGATGTACCTAGGCATATTTCATTTATTGTTTTAAGTAAGCAAATTAATTTTATGCATTTTTTAAAGCAAGAAAGAAATGATACTGTATTTTATTTAAAAAAAAATATAAACTAAGTAAAGTTGACGACCTTAGTTGAGGGTGACCCAAATGCTCCTTTTTCAATAGCTACAACACCAAAGTGTAGAGGAGGGCGGTACTCCATTCCCTGGATTGCCCCACTTTACCCTTGATCCTTACCTGACAGTGTTGAGGGCTAAGCAAGGCAGCATCAAGTACCATTTTTTGAGTCTTTGGTATGACTCGACCTGGGATTGAACCCTGGTTTCCTGAACCATTGGCAAACACTAATAAACACAGTAAATTATCTTGATGTCAGAATAAAAGTTCTTTTCCTTCATCACCCACATTTTAGTTTTGAATTATTAATTCAAGGCATTTCATTTACTTTTCATATCACACATGAATCATGCTGTAAAATGTTTGTGTGGAACAGTGTTGCTTTGGGCACTGACAAGTGAGGTAATGAATGAAATTAAAGTTGCACAACAGAATGTAAAGAACATGTACACAAGATAGTTTTATATGTTAACTAGATGCCCTGTGAACTGTTAGTCTTCTGTTGTAATAGTAGTCTATGATAATATTGATGCTTCTATTCAGGGAAAAGTGATGGATTCTAATTAGCATTTCATAGTGATTTCAGTTATATTGAAAGTTTGGGTGATTAAAAAATTATGATAAACACAATTGCAGACTCAACAAAATCATCATTTTGTTGCAAAATTGGAACTCAATTTATTCTTTAGATTAAAACATTTTAAGTATTGCCTTAATAAAAATCTTGCTATGATATTCTGTTTTTGCTGGGTCATGGCTATATACATAAATATACACCTAGCAAAGGTGTGGACTGATATCAATAGGTTATCAATCATATGAAAGTCTGATCTATCCGATAAAATAAAATTGGATTTCTTCCAAGCTGTGGCTGTCAATACCACTATATGGATGCACCACATCGATGCAAACAAAACGTAAAGAAAAACTAGATGGAAACTACACAAGAATGCTACAAAGTATATTGAACAAATCCTGGAACCAACATCCCACAAAACAACAGCTGTACATCCACTTACCTCCGATCCCAAAAACCAACCAAGACGAGCAAGACATGAGTAATACTGCTAGAGAAGCAAGGATGAGCTCATAAGTGACGTTCTTCTATAGACCCCTGCCCACGGACATGCCAGTGTTGGCTAACCAACAAAAACTTATCTATTTCAGCTCTGTGTGGACACAGGATGTAGTTTGGAAAACCTGCTGGGAATGATGGATGATAGGGATGGATGGGGAGAGAGAGTCAAGGAAATCTGTGCTGGCAGTGCAACTCAATGATGACATGAATATATAGAAACCAGGGGTGGAGATGGGACTAGTGCTACTCGTGCCCGGCATGACCAATAACTCGGTCAATGTTATTCAAAATGGATTAAAAATCATCCATGCATTTCAAGCAAACATACTTAGTCTGATCTCAATTAAATTACGTATCTATTCAAGTTTCGATAACTAAGTAGCCAAAAGTTCATAAATATATCTGGGAATAATACAACGATGCTGTTTTGAATGGATGGTCTTTGTCAGGCCACCGTCAGATCCATTGAACATCCCATAAAATCGGCTATAATGTTGAACACGCGTAATCCGTGCCGAGCACTAGACCCTTATAATAACAGTAAGGTTAGAGAAATCCGCTTTTGGCTATAGCCAATAGCAAGAGCAACTCAAAATACCGTGCTCAAAAAAATTAGCACAATGTGACTGCTGACAGGTGTCTTGGGAAGAGGGAAAGGGACCAAGAGAGAGAGAGAGAGAGAGAGGGAAGGGATAGCAGATTATAGCCGTCGCCGATGTCATCATCATCGCTATGGTAAATGTTGGTTAAACGGTGTGTTTTAATTCGTTTTTTCACTAACAGATGTCTATTTCTTTAATGAATGTTGCATATATTACATTCTGTAACTAAAATTTGTTTATTTGAAAACATTTTCAACAAATAATCTTTGTCATCAATTTCTTTATTCTAATAAACATATTTTTCTCGTCATAGTAATGAACATCTTCTCTTTTCTTCTATACTTTTGAAAGGAAAAAAAAATTATCTTATCTACTGTATTAACAAGACTACAAATTATATAGTATCTTGATTGTTTACAAAAAAACCACCATGCAAGGTACGTTAGTCAATCTGTGCTATACAATGGAGAATCACGCAATAGCAACTATGATGACTTACTTTGGGTCCACGGACCACGGGTTGGGAACTGAAGTTGACGGGGGGGGCACGAGTAGCAAAAATAGGCTAGAGTCGCCACTGATAGAAACATAGTGAGAATTTTAGTAATCTATAGAGACATAGATAAAAATACATCAAGTGTTAAAGTAAATTATTAAAGTATCATTTATATTGCAAATTAGACTGGAATTGCTTTATTCTTTAAGTTAGAACAGTTCATTTGTATTGTTCTCATAAAAATCTTTTTATGATGTGGGTTATGGTTACATATATATATATATATATATATACAAATATAGTGAGAATTCTAGTAATACTAGAGTGAGTTGAAAGTTTTGTAATATTTTGGTAATGTGAGGCACAATTTGGCAACTCCAGATGCTTTTACCAAGGTCAAGGTGACAAACCACACTGGTCTTTGAGATGCCGAGCTCACCATATACTCTTTAACCAGATTCGCCTCTATGACATGGAGCACAGCCTTGGAATTCACAAGGTTCTTGAAATCTGAGCAAAATTTCTTGATCCATCTGGTTACTGCACTGTGATCAACTGCACCTTTAACTTTTGCACAACAAATGTTTTTAATTGCTTTTATGACATGGCACAGTTTGAATTTGAAAAGCATAAGTTCTTGAATTAGACTATGTTGTACATTCATCTGTACAACTTTCAAATCACAACCAGGGTGAAGCAATGCACAATGTATCAGCACACCACCTATTATGATACTACCAACCACAGCAGGTACCTCCCATAGCTTGAACTGCTTTGGTTATGAGATATACATGCTACAAACTAGTACGTTCCAAAATATAGCAAAACTTTTAACTCATCCAAGTACCTAGATATTTCATTTATTTATCTATTATTCAAAATTTTCAACAATCTTTTATTAAAATAAAGAAGTTTTCTAATGTATATTCAGTTTCAAGCTTTCAAAAAAGAAAACATTAGGAACTTTGGTGCACATCTAATAGATAAAGCATACAGTGTAATGGTTATCATCATTGAAAATGGACCTGACAGCCTGACTTCAAATCCTGGATGAGGCTGCTTGCATTTCACATAGCACTAATATCCTTAGGAAAGGTATGGATCCAATTATTCTCTTTCTAGTTATTAGTAAATAGTAAGGCATACTGGGATCTTTAACCTTTGTATAGCAACTGGTCTAGGTGGTGGAGTTGGATAAATACAACCTAATAGATAAATCTATATCCTTGAACTAGTTTAACAATTAACATTCCTCAAACTGGATTTAAGAATTCTTGTCTGAAATTTTTACATGAGGTGTTTTAATCATTGTATTTTGGTTAAACTAATCTCCTCATCTTTAGTGCTGAAAGGAAATGTATCCGACATGTATGAGAATGGAAGCCCATAATCATCTCAGAGCAAAGCTTGACATTCCAAAATACAACAGACACCTAAGAAAGCACAGAGGGGTACAGCACATACACACACACACACACACACACACACACACACACACACACACACACACACACACACACACACACACACATACACATAAAACTAGTTCTAGTAGCATGTAATGACTTTTTATGATTGTCATGCAATTCTTCATTAAGGTTTTAGATTTCATTTATTTACTTATTTATTTTTAAATGAAGCATTGCTAATCATAGCCAAATTCGCCACGTTTCAAAGATGCACATTGCAATAAAAAAATCAAGATTTGATCAAGATTTTTTTATTAATTGATTTCTTATTACTGAATGACCAAAACTATTATTATGCTTGTGCTAAATAAATAGTTTGACTGTCCCTACAAAATATAAGTCCAGCTTACTTGGTTTCTGATAAATTATTTTAGCTCTACTCTAAAGCTTTAGTTACTGAGAAAATTCTAAAATATAAAAAGAGACAAATGCTACCTGGTGAACAATTTTTCAATTGATTAAAGAGAAATTATACAGTATGCTTAAAAAACGAAGGAACTGTTTTTTGACCATTTGTATTCAACCTATTTCAATATTTTTGTAGTTCTGAAAACAGTAAACTCAATCTGCAAAAGATGTTTTCTAAGAGATTTTCTGGGTGAGTGACACTTGAATACATCCCAAAGAACTTCAGCAGTTAACAAATATTGCCACAATGAGTTCTTTAAATCCTGTTCACTCTAATTCTGATCAAATTTATAACCCAAAAGCAATATTGTTGACTTGCTAGGAAGTATAAACTGAGGAAATTTCCAATTTAACTCATCTCTTATGTGTTTGTAAGATTTACACATGAAATATATTCATTCATGGAAAAGAACATGTGTATAAATTTTACTTTCTTATCCTTAGAGGTGTATCCTTTATAAAACATTTTGTATCATTTAGGTAAAGAATAATAAAAGCATAAAGAGTCAACTAGATGCTTTGCCCTGGTCCAATCAGATTCAAAATTATTTTAAATCAATATTTAATAATCAACAAATAACAACCCCTGATATTTTTCTGTCCAAATAAGCCTTATATTTATTCAGCCCATTCAGAGTTAATAGCTAGTTGTCTTAGATAATTTTTTTATCATTGTTTTCTATGTACATTATATTATTATGAAATAATGTAGATTTAAGTATGTGTTTTAGTTACAGACACATCAATACTTCAGGCCTTTATATTAGTCATCAGTTGTCTCATTTTAGATGGATAATAGCCATCAAAACAAATATGGTGGTATATTTGCTTGGCACCCTAAAGCAAGTTCCTTTTCTTGCTTTATAATTTTCTTAAACATTGATTGTTCAAGAGAGTTTCATTATTTGTTTGTTTATCTTTCATATCGTTTGGAATTTTGTAAAAACTTTAACAGGAATTTTATGAAAACTTTTGGATGAAAAGTTAAATAAAACAAGAAGTCTGCACATTAGAAAAATCAATCTGCCATTACCAGTTAGATTTTATTGGGTAATAAAATATAACCAATTATATATGGTTAATCATGGTACTTAGTTTTTGTAAAGGAATGATAATCATAATTTCTAAGTCACATGGTTATCTGCTGTCCTTTGGTAAATTCACTCAACACATTTAGAATTAAAATATAGGCAGATTTTCATAGATAGATAGATATATATATATAGGGTGAAAATGGTAATTGAGTTTCACACACTATTTTTCATGTAGATTTTGAAATTATATTAAATAATTTTAAAATGTTTTTGAGAACGACTCAAAAATGAATGTCTGTATTTGTTGATAAAATGCACATACATATTTCATTCACTTTTCAATTAAACATTTTTTTCTTTCTTATGATTTCATTAGTATTGATATTTTTGTGTCCTATTAATAATATTAATGCTATTATTTATAAACCCTATTACTATTTTGTAATAAAAAAAAGGAATCAAACAAAAATCTCTATTCTGCATATTTCATATCAGTATATTATAAAGTCATTTTCAGATAATATGATGTTGGTTCTAGTTTAAATAACCTGCTATTTCCATGATAATACTAATGATATCCCATCTTATTAACAGAGAACCTTGCAGTTTCTGTGTTTTAATACATCTTGACTGACTGAACCAATGAAGTTCATGAACAGCTCAATTCATTTAAAATAAAAACTTGACCTTTCATGTAACTTGACTAGTAATAATAGTCTCAAGAAGGTCAGGGTAAACATGGCCACAAACCTTGATGATGTAATGAACAAAACTATAACTTAACACTTAATTGATAATATTGAAAACCCTTATTATTAAAGTTTTGATTACCTCCCTTGGGACTATCTATCCATCTGTCTACGATTTTATTTAGATTTTAAAAGATCTAAATATGGTCTCTAAAAATTACAAATATTTAAAATATAGCTCAAAATATTATAATCCCTCTAGATTAGCTAGATTTTATCCTCAGATTAAAATATAACAAGTAATCTAACAATCTATTATTTGGTAATTTAGTGAATTTTCGTAAGTTCTGTGGATTTTCTGATTTTAAAACTTTATCCTAATTGCATTTTAATTTTGGTACAGCTTTATAATTGTAAACAAAAGTAAGATTACTGTATAATTTACTTACAGATATTAAAAATTGGACATCATCTCCACACAGATTTATGAAAGAGTAACAAATAGATAAATAAAATAAAGCATGGGATAATGTTTAAATTTGGGGTTTAATTAAAATACTTTTACAGTCCCTCAACTGGCTCTCTAGTGGTTGAAGTCAGAAATCTATCAGTAGCCCAAACAAACATGGCCGACTATATAGGACAAATTGTTTTCGAATAAGGACGAAAAAGGAATTTTTTATGCAATGCGCACTGCTTCTATATTATGTGCGTGCCTCTGAACCAATAATTTAGTATTTTTTTAGCATCGAGGATTTTTTCTCACTTCTTATACACATGCACTAGCTCCGATTTCACCTTGGAAAAAACCGCATACAACACGACACTGCTGTTTGGTTAGTAGTAGCGAAATGCTTTCTGAAGGAATTGTGACCTGGATTCTAGAAGAGCAACCAGCAGTCTGAAGAATTTTGGCCAGATCACCATACGTATTATTATTATTACTATCATCATCATCACCATCATATATGTACATTGTGGTTCGACTTGACACCCAGGCTTCCCCTTTTTTTTAGATAACTCACACCCTTTATCTGACGCTCCATCGTCTCAATAACACAGATTTGAATATCGCTTAACTTGGATGACTTTAGGTGATTTTCTTTTGAAATGTCTGGCATCAGTTTGAGACCAATTGATGGGGGCGAATCTATTGCAGTGCCCTCGGATTCACAGACTGTAATCGGTCGGGGCAACTTTCTCCAGGTAAATATTTATTTGTCCTAGTACTAATGTTTATTGCTATTCCTTTTTGTGTTTTAAAAGAAAATTGTATGAGGAAAAACTGCTGTTTTTACTGGATCCATTCAAATAGTAAAAAAAAAAAGAAAAAAAAGAGAGTGAGAGATTACTTGTTGTTTGTTGCTGTTTTGAATTTTTACCGTTTTTGTTGGATTTTTTCTTTCTTCTTCTCTCCCTTCATTTTAATTTTTTTACACTATTACCGTCTTTTGTCTTATTAATATTTTTCATTCATTCATCATTATCATTTAGGCTGACGGTATCTGATCTCATAAAAAGTGCTTTTTATGTTTGTGTATATAGCTTACATCACCAATAGGAAAGGAAACCAATGCATTTTTGTTATTTATACAATTTAATTGAATCGGGTACTACTAGCCTACTAGATACTTATTACTTAGACTAAGAAGAGAGAGATCGAAAGAAAGAAGAAAAACAACCCGACAGCATGCAACAGTGTTAAATGAATAGATGTGTCGAGGACGTTATGCATGTGTGTAGTGTTTTATTCTATTCATTTAGTTTAGATTCAAAAGAAATGAACACTGATGAAAGCATGAGGGTATTTCGATTGAAAGAAAGACATTTAAAACATACGTGGCTGATTCTACTTTTTTTTTAAAACCCAATTTGACCTAGTGTAAAGTCTGGACCCTAGTATTGGTGATCAAATTTTTTAAAAAATTCGAGGTCGAAAAAATGTGATTGTATTTTTTTTGTTTTCTGATTTTGTTTTATTATTTTAAAATACATATTTTAAATGAAATATAAATTATTGAATAAATTTTAAAAAAATCAAATTTGTGTCTTTATCATATTCTTAAAAACCCATTGCTGGTTTATTTTTAATTATTTTGCAGTTAAAAAAGAAAAAAATCTTAATTATCGAGATCCTTAACATAGTGTTTCTTTCTTTCCTCCTCGGCGCCAAGGGGTTCGGTATTGAGTAACCATCAGAAAGTGCTTTGTCGAGTCGAGTGCATACGCACGACGAAAGCAAGCCTGACAGAAAAAAAGCATTGCATTAAAACAAATATAATATGAGACATTTAAATATTTTGGTTCAAAATTTATTAAAAACTTTTGTACTATTCATTTATCACTTCAATGCATTTTGAATGTTTAAATGAATCTAGGATAAAATAAGAAAAAAAAATGTTAACGGGGGAGAAAAAGTGGGACGGGCACTGCTGACGTATCGTCCCTGGTTCCTAAAGGTTTAGACGGTCATCACCTCCTATTATACCTGATACTATACTACACGACTTGACATGGTAGCTTGCCTAGCTTTTTCGCGGCTAATCAGACTAAGTCTGTAGGCCCTCACTTACGTTGTACAGACAGACAGGCAGAACCCCACAAATTTCCAGATCCGTTATTTTAACTATTTGCTTTCTTATAAATGTCATTAATCAGGATTTTTCTTTATCAAAATTAAAACAAGAAACCACTTAATGTTTTATTTAAACCGTATTCTCAGAGTGCTCTCTTTCTTTCCCTTGAACCAGATCTATTCCTACTACTGCGAATAAAATGCTGTTTGTTGGAGAAATAAGACAGCCCTGTTTTATTATTTGTTTTATTTTATTTTACTTTTTGTCTGAGATTTCTTTTAAATCATTTTCTTGGCTTGTTTTTATTCCTCTCTCTCTCTCTCTCTCTCTCGTAAAACTTTATTTTTAATGAAAATTTTTTTCTTGACTTGTTAATTTTTTTTGTAGAGATATGTTTAAGGTAGAATACTAATCACATTTTTTTTTTCAGACAATATTGCTTATTAGGTACCGCTACTAAATTTGAAATTACATCCATATACACCTGTGTGTGTGTGTGTGTGCCACCACAACTCCCTCTTTTCATTGTACAGGTATCTCTGGAGGGAAAAAATTACATTACTGCGTAGAAATTTGTGTTGTCTTTTTTGTTTGTGTATTTATTTAGTAATAAAAATATTTTAAACAGGGAATGTTTTTTTAAAAAAATCATCTGTTTAAATTGTACTTAATATTTGGTTGAAATACTGTATTTTTATTATTTTTTCAAATACAAGCTCCCGTGGCGTAGTTCAACGTTTATTTGTGCGTTACAAAAACAAACAAGAAAAGAAAAAGAAAAACGCAAGTTTGTTGAACTGAATTATGAGCATTAGTGAATCTAAGATTGTATCTTTTTTTTTTTTTTTTTTTTTTTCAATATCAACAAATTTTGATAAATTTGTGCCCCTCCCTTTAAGAATTATTATTTTTTAAAATAATGTTATGAAACCGGAAACTCTATCAGAGAATCAAACATTTAAGCAACGTATGATTTTTACATTGGCAATAAAGATTTCGTTAAATATAGTGGTGGTGGTAGTAGTAGTACTATTACTACTACTAATATACATAGAACCTGATTAAACAGCGATGTTTTAAAAATAAGATATTTTCAGTTATTAGATTTAACATTTTATGAAAAGAAAAAAAATGAAACGTCAAAATTTATTTTTGCTTATATTGAATTAATGAAATCTTTCACTTCTAAATGTGAATATCAATGATTAACAGAAGGAATGATTATTTATTTAGTAATTTTTACTCTGACCGCTAAAAGGCTATGTGTGCAGAGATTGTTTACATCTTTTTTAACAAGCACATTTTTATCCGACAATAAAAAAAAAACCAAAACCAAAAAATGAAGTTATTTCCAAATTTTATTTAATTTTGAAATGTTTTCTTTTTGTAAAGAAAAAGTAAGATTAAAAATTGGTTCAATGATTACGATTGGATACTGATTGAACCCATTTTAAGCATATTGTGCCTTTTCTTTCTGAAACTATGTACTGCTGTTGTTGAAAAATTACTTCTAATGAAATTAAAGTTTGAAGAGACTTCTTTACAGTTGGTTAATCTATTTAATAAATTTGAATTGAAAGTTCTATTGAATTTAATATTTGAACTTTTCAAAGTTGACATACTCAGTAAAATCATTGTCTATTTTGAGCTTTATTTAAACAAGGGAGATAATGCAATTAATTAAAAGAAAAATGTATTGTTTTGATTTTTTTCTCCAGTTTTTAAGATTTCAAACAATATGATGTAGTTTGTCCTATCAATAGCACTAATGTACTAATAATTTATAGTGTTAAATTAGGAAATTAGATTATCATTTTCTGGTAATGTTACCGAATTTTGGACATGAAAGAATAAAGTCCCATTGGAAGTAATTAGATTAAGTTTTAGTTCTAAAATCTTTTGTCAAAAAATGTCAATTATTTTAGAAAACTTTTTTGGTGCATTTGATGATTTCTTTATCATGGAAAAAAATTAAAAGTATTTATTGAATTAAGATTTTATTGCTCTCCCAAAAAAGAAAATTTTATATTTGGAAATTTTCTCTTCTATTATTTGATTCTTGCAAATGCAATTAAAAAAATCAAGCTTATTTAATCTTAAAATATAGTAATTGAATAATGGCTTGTAACTATCTTCTTGAAAGCTTCTTTTTGCAGTGACTCTAGATAAGCAGACTACTGATACTAAGTCTGATTCTCTTAGAATTATTGCTTTGTGCTATAAGAATTTAAAATATATATAACACACATGTTTCTAAATTGTTCAAATAGGCAAAGAAATGGCTATTTTAAACTCTTCTTCATCAAATAATTTCTTTGAAAATGTTAGAAAAAGCTATTTAGCTATTATCAACCTGAAAAAATGTTCAAACTATTCTAAAAAATAGGACAATTTAATGTTTTATTTGAGCAAATTCTAATCATTTGAATCAAATTCTATAAATAAATGCTCCAAACTCACTCTACAAAAAAGGTGCCAAGTAGTATAGCTAAACTATTCAGCAGAATTTTGATTGTTGACTTCCTATAAGGTTCTTTCAACTGTCAGAAAAAGCAAAAGCAACCAAGAGGAAGGATATGAAAGTCAGTCCAACACTTAATTGTCTTGAAAGAAAAAAAAGCAGTCTTTCATCATTGATACCTCTGAACATTGATCCATGTGTGAAAATATTCAACTTTAAGAAACTTTGAAAATTCTTCCAATTTATGAACGAAAAAAACAAAATATCTTTACTCTAACAATAAGAAAATCATCAGTTTTTGTGAAACACTACTTTATTTGCTGTCATTAATAGCACTGTGAACATTGTGAATTTGTGAGAATCTATCTTTTTCAATGCCAAAAATCCATCATCACTTTTGAACATAAAATTTACAAGTGAATTTTAGTTTGAGCTGTTACTTGAATGTTTTTAGGCTACATAAGGGGAAAATCTATGCAATCTTGAGATATTTTATTCATTGAAAAAACAAAAAACTAAAGGGGCGAGTTTCATATTTTTACATTTGTAAAAGGCCTTAAATATATTTTGTACATTTTGTACAAATTTGATTTGTTATATTTAGCAATTTATATGTCTAGCAATAAAATTCTTATACACATTATATTGAGCTTGAGTTTCCTTTTATTTATTTATTTATTGATTTATTTAACAAATTCATTGTCTACATCTCTTGTACCTTTTGCACCAATTGTTTGTGCTGTGTAAGTTTTTTATTTTTTGCACAAATCTATTTTGTGCTTTAAATTTCTTATTCCCATAGCTTATGAGCAATAATAAAATATTTTTTGTAAGTCACCATTGTCTAATTGTAGATTAGTAGTTAGAGTATTAGTCTTGGGTCCTATAGTTCTGTGTTTCAATATCTAGTAGTCAGGGATGCATGTTATCCATAATTTCTGTGGTCAAAATAAATGCTTTGCTTCAATCATTAGGCTAGATGAAATTCTTGAACTTGTGGTAAGCAATGGCAAATTGGTGTCATAGCATCTTAAGATGAGCACATATATGGAAGATATCTTATGAAAGTACAGTCTGATGAAGTAATATTAAATATTACCACAATCCGTGGAAGATATGACATTTTTCATTTATATACATATAATTTTTTCTTAATTTAAAATTTGCCTTTTTTCTTTAAAGTATTTTGTATTCATGTATATTTTAGTGTTATATACAAATAAAATATTTAATTCTACATCATTGAATTTCCAAAGTCTGAAGTTCTTAAAGGTATTTTCTTTATAAATATTCATAAGAAACCAAAATTCATAGAAAAACAGCTTATCTTTTTATAAGATTTTTAGTCTGGTTTATATATGACGTGGAGGCACTCATAGTGTAACAGTTGTTGTTGTTGTAGAAAGTGGATCTGCTACTTGAGTTCAAATTCTGGATGAGGCTGTTTGTCTTTCATATAGTGCCTTGGGAAAGGTATCCAGCTATGGGTAAATAGTAGGGAAGACTAGATTCTTTTACCTTGGTATGGCAACTGGTCTAGGAGAAAGAAAACTTTGAATTCAAACCTGTTGTAAACCTGGAGAAGGATGGGCTCTGCCTGGCTATTTCTACTCTAGGCATACTACATGGATAGCACCCCCATGATTGAACAAGGTTATGAGACTAGTGAGAGATATGAAGTATATGAATAGTAAGTTTTTTATAAGTGTAAGATTAAAGAAAAAAAACAAAACAAAACTTGTGTGTATTCTTTATACCTGTTCTTTGATACTTAAACCTAAGCAAGTTGCTTAATACACTGTAACCTAACAAATACTTCAATAGGTTGGCAAAACGAGAAAATTCATTCATTTTATTAATAGTAGGGGTCTTATTTAAACTATCTTCTCAAAAATTTACCTATTGGATTATTTAGAATAAACATCTGTTAGTTATTATTCAATGAATTATTTAGAAAACTCTCCTTATCTTTGTTGTTTTGATCTCAAGAGATAGGGATAATTGTCTGAATAACAATTCATGTCAGAATGATAGGAATTACAGATCCTACAATATCTAAGATAAATAACATTTCTTTTTCAAAGTGTGACTTATTGTGTGGAATGAGTTATGGAGCTAATAACATTTATCTGGTGATTATTTATATGAACTAGTACTGATTGTATGTTTTTTATTTTTTTTATTTTTAACTAGTATAAAATTTAGCAACAGTAAATTTGAGATGAGAAAGGCTGTTGCTTAAGATATTTGCAACTAAGCTGAAATCAGTATATAAAGCTTACCATCTTTATTAAATGGGTTATGATATATATGCGAGTGAACATATGTATGTAGGTTTTTGCTGATTTACAGTACATTTCTGAAATTGACATCAATTACTAATTAGTAATTGTCCATTTGTTTTTCTTTTTTGAGAACAGTAGGCTCTAGGTCATAAGATCTTTCTCGTATCAGATTAATGGATATTATATAGTTTAAATTCTAATTTGCAAGCCTGTAGGTTTGACATCACAAAGGAAAGCATAAAATATATCCGAATACAAAAATTAGGAAATTTTTTCATAAACTAAGATGAATTATTTTGATTTGTATTACACAAGACCAGTGGCATATCAAGGTAGAAAACAATAGGGCTTTACACTTACAAAAAGAAAAATGGAGAAATTAATAAAATAATTCTTAATTCTCAAAGCAAATCATCAAAGCATTTCAGAGATGGGGAGGCATCAAAAGTGTCTCCACTGCCAAGAAAAAAATTTTTTTTTTTTTTTTTTTTTTTTTATTAGTTATTTTTAACCAAATTATTTTTGTATTTATTTTATGCTATAAAAATCACTTTTTTTTTTTTTTTTTTTTTTTTTTTAAGGCAATTACCTAAGATTCAGAAGCAAATTATCAGGTCTCTAAATAAACTTATATGAGTTTCTGGTTGCAATAGGCTTTTTTTCCCATTAAAACATTTGTTTGATTTTTCAACTGCCTTTAGCATATTCTTTAAAAATACATTTGATTTTTTTTTTTTTTTTTTTTTTTTTTTTTACACAAACATTAAAATTGTTTAAGAGAACATCATTGACTTTTAAGTTTTTAAAAATACAATGAAATCAAATTGGCATATGAAAACAAGTAATAAAAATTCCTTTATCTTGATTAAACCATGAGCATTTCTCTTTAGTTGGGATCTGACTACTATTATTTAAGGACAATTTTTTTTTTATGGGATCACCTGAAGAATTATCCTCTCGAAGTTTGGCGGGATGACAATTTTTCAGCTGGCATATGTTGTATTGACACTCATTAAAGTGATCATCCCTTTATTATATCTTTATCATCAAGGTGTGCTGACAGCATAGATTCTCTTGGTTCTCTCTCACTATTTGTCATGGTTCTTTGGGGAATATGGAGTACCCCTTCATTGCCTTTACTCCCAGGTTAATTCTGACCTGGAGTGGTAGTACCTGATAAGTTCCCATTTATGGGTCAAATAGAACTTTTTGACCATTTTACTGTGTGCAAACAAATGGCTTATGTTACATTGTTAAATGGTTTCAAATATTGCTGTTTGTCTAAACTGAATTATTGGTATTACATAGTCAAATGGTTTCAAGTACTGCTATGTGCAAATGAATGAATAATGTTGAATAGTGTTAAATAGCAATACTTGAAACCATTTAACTGTGTGCAAATTATAGCAATACTTGTGCCTGTGGTGTAATGGTTATCATCATAGGAAATGGACACAGCAACACAAGTTCAAATCCTGGATGAGGCTGATTGCATTTCACGTAGCACTAATACCATTGGGAAAGGTATGAATCCAATTATACTCCCTCTAGCTATGGGGAAATAGTAAGGTAGATTGGGTTCTTTAGCTTTGGTTAGGCAACCAGTCTAAGAGAAGGAAAACTCTGAATTCAAACCTGTTAAATTCTACTTAAAAATTAACCTTGTGTCACATCCTACCTGTGCAGAGGGGTTGTTAAATACATACTCATATGCAAACAAATTAACTCTAACTCATTTAAAAATAAGATTACCTGCAAACTATTTACTTACAAATCATATATGTATAATCATTTGACTGTGCAAACAAATGACTGATGTTAAACTGTTAGTCTTACATAGCAATACTTGAACCATTTAACTGTCTGCAAATGGATGAACTCTGGCTAATTTAAAATTGTTAACTACAAACTATTTGTTTACAAATCATATGTATGTATAAATAGGATTTGGTATTAAATAACCTACAAGGGTTGGTATGCCATAAAACCCAACCAACTTGCATTATCATGAAGCAAACAATAAGTGTCTGATGTATAGCAGTATTACTTTCTCTCTCTCTCTTATTGTTAGCATTCTTTTTCTTCCCTTTCAATCAAAACAATAGTTTTAAGTAAAGATGAATTTTCTGATAAACACTCAAAGAAATATTATGAAGATCGTAGGAGGGTTGACTGAAAAGTTCATAGGCTGACCAAGATACTCTCATGGAATGTGACCAAATGAGGTCTGTTTTTCAACATGGTCCTCTTTGTGATCCACACATTTCTTCTGTCAGTATTGTAGTGCTTGGATCCCATTGGTAAAAAATCATCAACAACTGATATGATGTCATCCTATGAACTTTTCAACGCACCCTCGTACTGCTGTCATTTGCAGACAGTATGTAATTTTTGTATGGCAAATTACTGGGCAGATATATATCATACTTTCTTTTTAGGGAGTGTCCTGGGTATGATACCAAACTGCATCTGATGGTGAGCTCCAGTTTGAAGTTTTGGAAAATGTGGAGTACCCTTTCATTGCTATTACTCCTAGGTCCACTCTGACCTGAATTGGTAGTATCTGTTAGAGTCCCATTTATGGTTCAAATAGAACTATTTAATCATTTACTAAGGATTATTATTATTATCATTATTATTATTATTAGTTATTTGAAACCATACAGCTGTGTACAACTTATTTATTACATATAAATACTTGAATAGATTAATTTATGTAAAATATCAATATTTGAAACCATTTAATTGTATGCAAACAGATAGTTAATATTAAATAGAATTATTAGTGTTAGATAGGAATACTTGAAAGCATTTAGCTATGTAAATAAGCTCTAAAAATTAAGTTACCTACAAACTATTTGCTTAAAAGTTATACAGGGTGTCTCAAAATAGATGCAACCCATTAATATAATAATGATTTATTACTAAGACAAGCGCAATAGCGGTCATTTGGAACATGTCCTGTAAAAAATACATCCTTTGAGCTCGAGACATCAAATCAATGTTTTTTTTGTTTTTTTTATTGTTGCTATAATCAGCTTCCAGGACAAGCAATCTATTTGATTTTTTTGTCTCAGAAATAAATCTCTATCATATTCATGGGTTGCATCTATTTTGAGACAGTTTTGAATAATTTTATCTCCAAATAAGTAGTGACATAGAATATTTTTTCCTCTCTTGTCCAAGGCATTGTGGTCAAGGATTAATAGTTGTTATAGTATACTATTTTCGAATCTGAAACAAAAAAGAACACAACATTATTATTAGCAGTCATATGGGTCCCATGTATATTGAGACACCCTGTATAATGTATATATAAAACAGGATTTGGCATTAAATAACCCACAAGGGTTGATATGCTGTAAAACACCAACATCCATTCTCTTTAAGAAAATGGTATTTTTTAGAATAGGCCTTGTATTTTTATTTATTCATTTTTTTAAAATGAAATATTTAGTAGCTTAGGCAACCATTGCATCATACTAAGTTGATATTATATCATCTTACTCCTGTATAGAAGTACATGACATTATTCACCAGCTGGTCAATAATGTCATGTACTTTAAGATCTGCACTATTTGTATATAAACATTGTATAAATATCTCTTAAAAATATATATTCCATATTTTTGCCACTTATCTGTTCACTCTTTGGTTAATTCCCTTTTTATTTTGATGCTATATCAGCAAATATTTAGATTGATCTGTGTCTGTGTGTCTGTTTAGTCTCAATAGAAATATCAGATTTTTCTGCTGACACACTGACATTATTGACTGTCATAACTATTGCTTTTTGTTTCTTTCTTCTCTTACAACTTTCGTCATTAAGTCTTAACATGGTTTTTATTTACTTCCATTGTTTTATAGCTAGTAGCAATATGAGAAAGAATACATGTCCTGCATGTATAAACAAGACATGACACATGGACAGTCTTGTTCACTGTATGTTAAAAAAAGTGATTATATTTGTCCTTTCATGAATCATTCTTGTATTTCATTATTTGTGCATATCTGGCTTAATTATGAATTTAAGACAATCATTTATTTGGATGAATATTCTTTTAAAACTATTTTTCATGAAGAGGGCATGCAAAATAATGTTCTTTTATCTATCCCACAAATATCCATAGATTAATTGGATTTCAATACATGATTTTGAAATAGTATTATAGTATTACCTTTGATGGCCTAACGAGTAGTTTTCGCCAATGGTCCGGGAGACCGGGGTTCAATCCCAGGTTGAGTCATACCAAAGACTCAAAAAATGGTACTTGATGCCACCTTGCTTAACGCTCAGCATTATGAGGTAAGGATCAAGGGTAAAGTGCAGCAATCCAAGGAATGGAGTAGTGAAGTAGCTATTGAAAAGAGCCTTCAGGTCACCCTTGACTAAGGTCACCAACTACCTTTGATCTGCTGTTTTATCATGAGTTCAACATAATTGACATTGAAGAAATATTTTTTTCTTTGTTTTTAAAAAAAAAAAAAAAAAAAAAAAAAAAATTTTAATTTTGGATCAACAAAAAATCAGATTTTTACTTCAATCTTCTAAAATGTTTATAAAATAAATATTTCAATATAGGTTTTTATGGCAAACCTTTACTTATGAAGGTTTACCATAAAGACATGAATGACAGTTTTATAAGATTAAAAATTAAACATTACAGGAAGGAAAGTAAGCCTTTAAAAACAAAAAATTGATTTCAGTGAAATAGGTAAACAGCTACAATTGAATGCAACCGATTCAGAAATAAGGAACATTTCTTCTTCATCTAGATTTTAATTTGGTGAAAATGTATATTAAATTTGCTATGAATACCAAAAAGAATATATATTTATTCAGGCAAGAATTTTAATTTATATAATGTAGATGCTTGTGTAGAAGTTGAATTTTGATAACCTAATTTTTGACATAAAACCTATACAGAATTAAATATGAAATAATATTTATTTTTGTGACTTGATATTTGAATTGTTTTACATTCTAATCTTTAATATTAATAGAATAAGACATGAATGCATGTGTTTAAATGTTATGTCCTATCATTAACTCAGACCCAGTAGCTTTATTACCAATAAGTATTTTTTAAAATGTAGACACTAATATAAAGACCATGCTCTTCAATTTATTTAATTATTACTTAAAGAAAAAAAGTCTTGTCTCAATTACCAATTATGTATTGTATTACTGCTTTCTTGAATGCTAAAGAAAAGATCATACTATGTAAATCTTGTTGAAAATTTTTTATAAATATGCAAAGTTTAAGATTTGGTTTGATTTTATGGCATATCAACCATTAAAGGTTATTTAATGCCAAATCCAGTTTATACATATATATTAGATATATATAATTTGTAAACATAAGTCAATAAAATTGAATGGTTCCAAGTATTGCAGTTTATCACTCACAATTCAATTAAACATCAGTCATTTGTTTACACACAGTTAAAAGATAAATTGAATTGCTTGAAATAGAACTGTTTAACATAAGTTATTTGTTTGCATTCAGTTTAAATATCAAACAGTTCTATTTGACTCATACATAGGATCCCATCAAGTGCTATCCCTCCAGGCCAAAATGAACCTGGGAATAATGGCAGTTAAGTACTCCACACTCCCTAAAGTTCCAGCATTACTGGAGCCTCACCATCAGTTTATATAATGTCATATACAGGACACTCGTTGTGGGGAGGGGTCTTACCCTCTCTGCAGAGATGCAGTTGTATTCTACAGCCCCAGCTGACTGGGCTAGGAAAGTTTAAGAATTAAACTCTTTGGATTCCAGTATGTATTTACTTAACCCCTACATCACTGACAGCATGTGACACAAGATTTAATTTATAAACAGAGTAAAACTGGTTTGCATTCAGAGTTTTCTTTCTCCTAAACTGGTTGCTATACCTAGGCTAAAGAACTCAGTCTTCCCTAATATTTACCCATATTTGGTGGTGGTAGTAGGGAAAGAACAGATAGATTCATACCGTTTCCAAGTGCATTAGCGTAAATTGAAACCCAAACAGTCTCATCTCAAATTTGAACTCAGGTTGCCAAATTCATTTCCTACAACAAAAACTGTTATGCCACAAGTGTTTCTTTGCCCAATCGGCTGGGGCTGTAGAATATCACGGACTGCTTCTCTGCAGAAGGGTAGGACCCCCCCAATGAATGTCCTGGATATGACACTAAACAATCTGATGGTTAGGTTCCAGTAATGTTGGAGCTCTTCATTGCCATCACTCCTAGGTCCATTCTGGCCATGTGTGGTAGCACTTGATAAGGGTCCTATCTATGTGTTAAATAGAACTAAACTGTGGTTTGAGTTTACTGTTTTTTGCATTTAAACTGTGTATTTATGCTAAACTGAATTGTTTAGAATAGAACTGTTTTAACATTTAAACTGCGTACTTATGCTAAACTGAATTATCTGAAATAAAACTGTTTTGACATTAACTCTGTGTATTGTGAATACACTGACTGCACCTCTGCAGAGGGGTAAGACCCTCCCCAATGAGTGTCCTGGATGCTAAATAATCTGATGGTAAAGTTCCAGTGATGCTGGAGCTTTGGGGAATGCGTAGCACCCTTTCATTGCCATTGCTCCCCGGTTCACTCTGGCCTGGAATGGTAGCACCTGATAGGGCCCTATCTATGGGTTAAATAGAACTAACTACATACTGAATTGTTTGAATTAGAACTGTTTGACTAAACTGAATTGTTTAATATAGAACTGTTTTAACATTTAACTGTTTAAACAAAATATGTACTTATACTAAACTGAATTAGAACTGTTTGAATAAACTGAATAGCTTGAAATAGAAATGTTTTGACAGTTAAACTGTGTACTCATGTCAAATTGAATTGTTTGAAATAGAACTGACTATTTGCATAAAAATGGATTTGGCATTAAATAACCTACAAAGGTTGATATGCTATAAAACCCAAACAACCAACCAACCACAAGTGTTTCTATAGATTCCAGTAGAATGAATCAATGTTGAGGTAGCATGTAATTGTGTAAATCAGTTTTATTTTATTTTGAATAAATGATAGGATTATGCACATCAAAAATAAAATTGTAAGTTGAAAAAGACCTTTTAAAGTGTTGTCCTTTTATATATATGGTATTGCTTAAAAAAAAAAATGCAGGAATTTGAACAGTATACATGAATGTATATAATATAGGCTTTTGCTGGAACTTTGAAGGAAATGGTTAAAACTAGGAATACAAATTTTTTAGTAGCACTTTAAATCATATTGACTGATACATGAATATACAATGTTACATCTTGTAATGTGCCTTGTTGGTAAGGCTTCCAATGTATTGACTGTATCCCCTCAGAAGGGTAATTCTCCTCCCTTTCTCAAAGAGTAGAAATGACACTGAGTTGAATTTGATGACAAAGTTCCAGTTCTGGGAAGTGTTTAGTACACTTTCATTGTCATTACTCCTTGGTCTAATCTGACCCAGAGTGGTAGTACTTGTTTGGGTCCGATCTAGAGGTCAAATTGATCTGTTTAAAAATTATTCCTTTTCAATAGAACCATGCGGAAGAATAAAACCTCTAAAACTACAACACAAAAAACATAAATATGAACATACAATGAAAACAATTTCCTAATCTCTAGGCATAAAATAACCCTAAACAGGTTGACATGCTGTTAAAATAAATGAATCATCTTATTACTCCTCACGTTTTAAGAAAAAATTCATAAAGTTACACCAAATTCTGAGATTTTAAACCCTCATGTTTATCTTCCTTTTTTTTTTTTTTTTTTTTTTTTTTGATTGAATATCATTAAACAGATACATCTTACATGTCATAAACATGTCTGTGTTTGTATATGGTTTATACTTATGAATTCATTACTTGTTGCATTGCTGGTAAAAAATAAACCAAAAAAAAAAAGGAACTAATATTGATTCAAAGAATTTTATATCTGTAACTGGTAATATTGAAATGGACTTTTTCAATTTGTACAAAAATATATACTCATTAGTATAAAATTACCTTTTTATTTCAATTAAAATATTAGTTTGAGTCATAACTAATTTCCAACTAGTTGGAACTATGCATTTTAAATTTCCAATGTTTTAAATGTAACTGGAAATTACCTGATTAATGGGTGCCTTCATTGGTCATTCTTATTTCAGTCGTGAAAGAGTGCTTATCATGGTTGATCCCATGTCTCTAAAATGAAGGAATTGAAAGTGTATATTCAACATGTAATAATATGGGTGTTTAAGAATAACAAAAACACTATAGAAACAGTGAAGAAAATTTGTAGTGTTTATGGCCTAGGTGTCAAGTTTGAAACTGGTTTTCAAAGTTTTCTTCTGACATTATGTCATTGAGAGATGAACCTAAACCAGGAGGCTCATCATAACTTGATCAAGATACTTTAAGAGAATTGATGGAATGTGACCCATATAAAAGTACTAGAGAATTAGCTCTTGATCTCAACACATCTCAATCCACAATCTGCTGCCACTTGAAAAAGATAGGAAAAATAAGCACATTGGATGTTTGGCTTCCTCATACTCTTAGAATAAGGAAGATTACATATCATGACAAGTCTTCTTTCAAAGTAAAGAAATGACCTGTTTATAAATAATATTACAGGTGATGGAAAATGTGTCTTTTATGACAATGTTCAACATACAAGGCAGTGGATTGACAAAGATGAATTTCTGCAGCCTACCTCTGCAGCTTCATGGAAGAAAAATTATGCTGTGTATATGTTGGGATCACCATGATGATATTCATTTTGAGTTTTTAAAATGCCATCAGACACTCAATGCAGACCTGCAATGTGTGAATGAAAATCTTCCAAGAAAATAGCCTGCACTCATCAACAGGAGAAATCTTGTGCTTCTTCATGATAATACAAGGCCACATTCAGGAAGAATCTTGCAGGAAAAAACATTGGATTTAGGCTGGCATGTTCTACCCCATCCACCATATTCACCAGACCATGATTTTCTTTTTTGTTCTTTACAAAATATTCTGAATGACAAAAAGAATTTCTCAAGAAGATCAGGTGAAAATGTTAGTGGAAAACTTCGAGCTCAAGACCAGATAAATTTTACTTGGGTTGAATCAACAAACTACCTGATAAATTGCGATTCAAAATAATGGCAGATATACTATTGATTTATATCAATTCATTGTTAAGCTATTTATGAATAAATTATATTTTACTAAAACAAATTATGTCTCAACCCAATAGAAAAGTAAGTAAAGTTGGCAACTGTAGTCAAGGGTTACCTGAAGGCTCCCTTTTCAATAGCTACTACACTGTGGTGTAGGGGAGGGCATTACTCCTTTCCCTGGATTGTTCCATTTTACCCTTGATACATATCTTATAATGTTGAGTGTTAAGCAAGGCGGTATCAAGTACCATTTTTTGAGTCTTTGGTATTACTCGACCTGGGATTGAACCCTGATCTCCCGATCCATTGGTGAAAGTATGTAATAAAAATATAAAGAAACCTAAAGGAAGCTTTTATTTATTTTTACATTTTGATTAAGTATTATCAATCTTTAATTGTAGGTCAGTTGGTAGAGCAAGAGCAGCAAGTGCATTTGACCAAGGGATGTTCAAATTGTACTTGGGGCTAAAAAAAACAAACTCAAAGTTCAAGATAAAAGAAAATACTAATAAAAAATCATTATTATAAAAAAAGTAGGAATTATTTTGTTAGATGAAACAAACAGAAAGAAAGGTGGGTGTTCTCTCTCTCTCATTTCTGAGGCCTGCTTCATTGACTGCTGATTGTAGGAATAATCACTTTTGTAAAGAGTGGGAGGTAGATACAAAAACAGAAGGAAATAATAAAAACAGAGTAGAGGGAGAGGAAACAAAGTAAAGAGTAAGGTTTTTGCCTTTCCACTATATGCAGGTTCTACACAAAGTTGTTTTTTAAATGTATGGGTGGGCAGTGCCAAAAATAGGTTAGCTCCACCTTTTAGAATATAAGAATAGGTGCTGTCTGAGGGCACAATCCCCTGAAGCTAAGTTTATTAATTAATTTTACCCAGCTGGAGAGGGATGGGCTCTGTCAGGCTATTCCTGCCCTAAACAGCTACAGTGATGATCCAGTTGGTATTGTAAATAGAGTAAGACTGATGGAAAGAAGACAGCAGAAAATAATGTACATTGTATTTAAAACTTATGACAACATTTTGAATATCTTTAATCTTGATTTTTAAATGAAAGTTAGCATGAAGTTACTAAATGTTTAAAACTGATTTTTAAAACAAATTCCATGATTTTAAAGTATTAATAAAAGAAGCTGTTCTGTTGTCACTTTTTATGTTAAAGAAAAATAATTTCTGTTTGGACTGTATTAATACAATTAAAGAAATTCAATAAAATTGTCAATTGTTTTTTTTTTTTCTTTTCTTTCAACATAAAGAGTGAAAGTAATTAACATGCATGTTGGTAATCAATATTCCATCAACAAGAAAGTGTAGTTGATTTTATTATTTTGTTTAACATCTGATGAATAAACATAAAAAAATCAACAATTTCAATCAAAATTGCTTGTTAATCAAATATTGATTCATGTATTTTTATTTATTTATTTTAGATACTAATCACCATTATATTCTTGCTCATACTTTTCTGTCATGGGTTTTAATAAAACTGTCTCACTTTGTTCCATGAAGAATTTTTTCTATACACTTCTGTTATATGGTCTTAAGGGACACTCCTCTGATCTTGCTTTCTACCTGTTGTTTTCTTTTTCTTTCTCAATGAATACTTGTGTAACACAAGTACATTGTGATACAGCTTGTTTAATGGCTGTATAGAGCTATATGTTCATCCTCATGTCAAAGCAGTGTTTTGTGTAGGTGTATGTATATCATGATGTGTACTTGTGGTTTTAACCTTTATTTTTTTAATGAAATTATCAATAGTTTTTGGTAAAAATTTAATTTAGGTGTGTTTGATCATATATATATATATATATATATATATTGTTATGATTGAAAGATGAAGTGATGAAGTATGAGAGCATATCTTGTGTGTGTCTATACAAGTATTGAGGTATCAAACAGTATTCACACATACCATTTTTTCCCCTGTTGTATGTTTTTTTTTTTTTTTTAAGAATGATACCGGGATTTTTTAAATTTACAGTTCATTTCACAAGTATTCCAAACTGAAATTTTCATTTTGAAGATAAACAAAAAAAAAAAATGTTGAAAGAAGTTTAGTTCCAAATTTCTAATTTTTTATCTGATCATTTGTTAATATCATTCTCAAGCCAAACCTGGTAAGATATATCTGTTAATTCTAACTGGACTTGTTTGTCTACTCTTCAGCTTTTAACTGTTTTTTAAGATGACTTAACTGAAAACAATGCATTCTATTCTCTATTATAAAACTTAATGATTCATTATAATTGAGAATGTACATACTCATATTGAGTATAGATTTCATCTAGAAAAATAAGTTATAAAAAAAATGAAACACAAATATGTTCACTTGTTCTAAGAATTTTGTTTGTATAAATATTGATATTGGGTTGGTAAGAAGGTTTCTAAACATGTTTTGTGCAGTCAAAAAATTTCATTTCTTAAAAAAGTGGAAGTATTCAGTAGAATGAAAATTGTTATTCATGTCTATGTCAGTAAGTAGACAAACTATGTATTCCTTTGCAATATAACATTGGTTTCAAATTGAAGAAGGTTGACAGGGTTGTTTGACTTCATTGTCACTTTAGAAGACTTAATCATTTAAGTTTTGCTGGTAATTAGTAGTTGCTAAGTCTCAATTTGTGTCCCTCACCCCAAAATGACTTTGTGTCAAATATGACTTGGTGGCAGGTTGGATAAATAAATAAATATCTAATAATTGCTTAGTCAGGTGAGTAGTGCAGATACAGCTGAATTAAGAGTATTTCATAGGTTATCTATACAACATTTGGTCTGGCATTGGCATACAACAGGCAAATTATGTGCAATTGTAGTTATTTTTTAGAGATTACTCTAGCCACATCTTGCAGCTCCATGCAGTACACTTAGCAGGGATAGTCTTGTTTAGATCAAGCTGTTTCAAGTAAAAAGTGTCCTGCATATTTCTTGATGCAAATGTACTGTATAGTGTAGTTCCCTTATCCTAATAATTTTCATACAGTTATATGGTTTCAAGTATTCCTATTTGACAATAATTTGCACATAAGAAACAATATAGCTGTGTGTAAGTTATTAGTATCAGATAGTTATATGGTTTCAAGTATTTCTATCTAATACTAATAATTTTCAAGCATTTATTTGACCCATTGATGGGACCTCAACAGGTACCACCTCTCTGGGTCAAAGTGAATCTGAGAGTAATAGCAATGAAGGGATAACTCCACTCTTCCCAAGGCTTCAG
Organism: Sepioteuthis lessoniana; assembly: GCA_963585895.1. Lineage (NCBI taxonomy): Eukaryota > Metazoa > Mollusca > Cephalopoda > Myopsida > Loliginidae > Sepioteuthis > Sepioteuthis lessoniana. The sequence goes on along the minus strand of CAUZXS010006277.1, from coordinate 63,626 downwards.
AACCACTGGATGCAGTTTAGTGTCATACCCAGAACACTCTTTTGAGGTGGTCTTACCCTTCTGCAAAAGATGCAGTCAGTGTATTCTAGGTCTACTGATAGGATGGAGTGTCAAGGAGTGTGTATTTCAGGGAAATCAAATATGCCTATATCCAAATAATTGTTTGGTTCTTGTCCAATTTCTGAATTGAGAGACCTTGCCATTTATTAACAAATGACCTAGAATAGTAGGGTGAATGCAATTAAATCATTGCACCATTTTTTTCCCCGTATGTGTGTGTGTGGGAGTTGCAACTATATTCTTTTCCACAACTTGATATAATTTCTTTTGATCCAGCTCAAGTATCACTTTGAGGTTTGTATAATGTCTACAATTTGCTATACTGGAACTTGGTGAACTACTTATAACTTATAGTATAGTTAATAGTTCTAATTTTAAATGCTTAGCTTCAACATGTCAATTCAGTTGAACTGAGGTGTATATTGAAATCCTACAGCAGACACGTTATCATGTACTTGCAATATATCATTTTTTTCCCCTGATATTCTAAATGTTTTGGGTAAAACTGATGAATGTGAAAGTCAGGAGCTGTTTTGTAATTACTCTGAATTGAGAAGATATTTTTCTATCTGAAATTACCAAAACTTTTTTTATCAATGAAATATAGTTATCAACCTGCATACCATCTGTAATCTTATATTAGGAGCTCTATTAAAAAAGATTTTTTAAATTCTAAAAAGTAAATATTTATATACAGTTATGGCCTACTTTCAACTTCCTGTATAGTTCAAATATAATACTTATTCAGGAGTTTTAACTATAAAAAATATAAAAAACAAATTTAAGGCATCATTTTTATATGAGTTCATATTTATAAGACGCAATGTGTGTCCTCCCCGAATTTGTATATAACACTTTTCTTAACCATCAGAATATTCTTTTATAAAGATGGGTGAATTGAGTTATAAAATCTAGTCATATGGTAACATGGAGCACTTGAAGTGATAAAGAGCTTACAACAAAAAAGTGATAATTAAAGAACTATGATAAATATATGGAAATGTATGTATGTATGTTAATTTCTTTTCTTAAAAAAACCCCAGCCCACTTGGCTGGAGTTGTAGAATACACCGTCTGCATCTCTGTGAAGCAGTAAGACTCCTGCCCCAATGAGTGTCCTGGATATGATACTAAACAGTCTGATGGTGAGGCTCCAGTTCTGGAACTCTGGGGAATGTGAAGTACATTTTCATTGCCATTGTTCCCAGGTCTACTCTGGCCTGGAGTGGTAGCACCTGATAGGGTTCTATCTATGGATCAAATAGAACTGTTTGAGCATTTAAACTCTGTACAAACAAATGACTTATACTAAGTTGAACTGTTAGAAATAGAATTCTTTGATCATTTAACTGTGTGTAAACAAATTATTAATGTTTAATTGAATTGTCAATGAGACATAGCAATACTTGGAACTATTTAGTAAATAAAACTATTAGTGTAAAATACTTGAAACTGTATCTGTTTGCAAGATATAATTATTGGTATTATATAGCAACCTGTAAGTTAAGCACTTTTATTTTCTGTATATCAATATCACTGTAACTACCTTTTGTCCTGAATTTGGCATGTGTCATATTCAAGGAGAAGGGATGGATAAATTAAGCTAAGTGAAGCCCAACTCTATCATAACTCCAAACAAATATGCTTTTGTTGCATCGGTCATCAAGTGACCTGGGTTACAAAATTCACTTCAACACCTATCTCAGCCGATCAGTCTCCTCCACGCATTCTTGCTATTGCTGAAATACTATAATATTGGAATTGTAACTTACAATGACTTTATTTTTTAAATTTCATCAAGTTTAACTATACTTAAAAAACAAACATTCTTATGTCAAATTTTCATAAGCAGTTTTATGTAGTTAAAAATAGTGGAATGCAATAACAGTCTATAAATATCAACATTTATTAACAAGTCCAAGATTTAATTGTTTAAATTCTAAAGATAATTTTCATATATTTTGAATATTAAAGTGAAAGTTGTGAAATGAAACATTGAACAAACTCAGGGCACAAAAAGAATTACTTTTATGAAAAACATTGTTTGACATGAAATTTTAAATGTGTAAAATATTTTCTTGGTTGTTCAGTTTATCTGTTTAATTCATTCAGTTTTTATTGGATTTTATGAATTAAATATTGTTTATTATTTGTATATAGTAATTAAACTATTGAATTTCTATGGGTTCAGCTAGTAAAGAATAAGTGTTTAGAAAGAAAAGTTTTAAGATATTTAAATGATACTACTACTGTCCAATAATTATTGGTACATTTAGTGTATGGAATTTCTATGCAAATGTAACAACTATTTTGGGACAGTGATAGTATATGTACTGAAGAATTTATCTAGTTTCCAGAAAATTGAAAAAATCCAGAAAACCAGCTTGTTTTGAATTTAACATGTACAGCTGTTATTTCTCTTTGTTTAGTTTTATTCCCCTATATATATATATATATATATATATATATATATATATATATATATATATATATATATATATATATATATATAAACACATGCTGTATTCTATGTAGGTATTTTAAGAATTTTAAGTGCTAGCAGGACGTGTGGAAATTCCGCAGATTGAAATGTAGATTGCTAGACTATTTCTAAGATGCCCATTATGTATTCTATCTTGTCTGAAATTGCGCCATTCTTCAGCATTCGTGTATTCTAAATCTGTATGCTTCGCTCTGCCACTCGAAATAATGTGCTTGTTCATTCTCATGCATGTGATCTCCCTTTTCTTGTTGCCTAAGTCTATCATGCTCAAAATATATATGGTGTTCCTCTTTCAGTTACCTAAGTCTAGCTTTCAAGACAATATTCCTCTGTTCCTCATTTATTTTCTCACATCTCTGTCAGTGTCATCTTCTTTTTCTCTCTCTATCATTCTTCTCATTATTCCTGTTTGATCCTTGCTCTGTATCTGTGCATCCTTCCTCAAACAGCTTGTAACTGTCTTTCTTATGGAGCCATGTGCTAAGCCAAAAATTCTACCTTAAAAAATAAAAGTATTGAGTAATTAACTTTTATGCTTGAAGTTTGAAACACAAAAGGATTGCACATACAACACAGTATTTGATCTGAAGAAACAACATCTATGAGAAGAATATCCCCATTGATTGTGGGAGATGGTGGATGAATGTCTCATTTGGCTGCCTGGAGGAGATGTAAAAAAATATCTTTCTTAGTCAAGGGCAAGAGTGGAAGAATTCCCATTTGGTTGCAGGTAACATGCAAACAAATGAATGGACAAAACCCAAGACGAATTATAATACAGATTAATTTATACCTGTATCTATTAAATAAAATTCTTTACTTTTTTCATTCAATTTTCATCCTATATATTATACATGGTACTGTTATTCTATAAAGGTATTTTAAGAATTTTAAATGTATTAATTCAAACCTGTATCTATTGAAACTTTATTTTTTTGTTTAATTTTCATCATCATACATGATACAGGTATTCTAAGAATTTTAAATGGATTAATAAAGATCAACCAAAACCTGCTCTAGAAGAATATTAATTCATACCTTTTTAGATTTGTTCTTTACTTGTCATTGTTTATTCGATATTTTAAGTATATCTTTTGTCTGTATCTGCAAATCCAGAAATCTGGACTACCTCTGATCCTAAGCTTGCTGGATAAATGGTTTAGTACCTGTACTATATTAACTGCTCAAAATGTCCTCATACAGCAATTCTATAACTCATATTGTTGAGAAACTTGATTATAAACATTAACTATCTCTTGTAAACTCTGCAGCAATTCTCTTCAGTTGTAGTTTCTATTATTTGCCTAAAGGCTTTTCAAAATAATAGGATTCACAAAATAAGTAGGGAATCTGCACATATCCATAGCACCATTGTGATGAAAATGCTATCTCTGGATTGAAAGTATCAGTTTTGTGCCATTATTGCTCTTTGTATTTATTTATTTTTTGAATTCTCTTTTGCCTACCCTGCTATCAACTGATCTAATTTAACCTTCTAGTCACTCTTTATTATAATGTATAATTAACGTAATGTAAATGAAAAAATAATTATCAACAATGTAGAAATGATTGGTTGACTGATTTAGATCTGCTGTATTATATCAATGGCCATACTTGTATATAAAGTAATATGAGAAGCTGTTTTTGTGATCTGAAATCAGCATCTCAGATTAAGAAACGATTATAAAATTTGTTTATTCATTTGTGATTTCTTGTTATTAAGCATACTTATATTTCCTTAAATATAGATCCATGATTCCAAATTGTCATTAATATAGATATAATAGATTTATCTATGTATTCACTTTTTTATTATATCATTATAGATCATCATCAAGGTAACTACTAATAGGCAGGTGCATGGAGAATTAGATTTATGCCTTTTCCAAGAATGTTGATATGAAAGTTGCATGAATAGATACAATCCCCAAAAAAAGGTGTGCTTAGTGTAACAGTTATCATCATAGGAAATGGAATCAGCAACTTGAGTTCAAATCCTGAATGAAACTGTTTGCATTTCACTTTGCACTAATGCCATTGGGAAAGGCATGAATCCATCTCTTCTCCCCCACCCTAGCTATCAGTAAATAGTAGGGCAGACAGGATTTGTTCACTTTGGTTAGGCAATCAGTCTAAGAGAAGGAAAGTTTAAATTCAAACCAGCTTTATATTGGCTTAAAAACTGACCTTATGTCACATACTGCCTGTGACAGAGGGGTTAGGTAAATATGAGTTGTTTTAAGCTGACCAAGATACTCTCATGGAATGTAATCAAATGAGGTTTATTTTTTAACATAGTCCACATCACAATCCACACATTTCTTTCATCAGTGTTGCAGTGCTTGGTTCGCATTAAGTCATCAACAGCAGATATGATATCATCATGTGAACTTTTCAGTCCACACTCATTCATATGGTATGAAACTGCTTTGCCCATTTTGTCTTAAACCATCTTTCTATAATTTGCAAGACCTCTTTTTCTCTATCTAACATCATATAACTGAAGGACAATTAGAGGTATAGCCACTAAATTTTCTTTGGTTACAAATGGGACACTGGAACATGGTTTTAACGTATTTTTATCAATGGGTTTGATTTACTATTAAACTGACCTTTTAAGTTGTGTTTATCAGATTTGTTAAATCAAATTTTTATCTTTTTATTTAGCCATATAAAGTAGACATCTGACTGAAAATCTAACTAAAAACCAATGTTGTGATTCTTTTTTTCTTTTTTTTTCTTCATGACTTTTCTGGTTACTTAAAAATCAAGTCTTTTAATAAAAGTATTGCTTACATCTGTAGTGCTTACAATGACCATCCAGGTATTAACTTAGAAGTCATCACAAAAACATAGTTTGTTGTTACTAGCACCTATAGGGTGGGTTTTCAACAAGTTATGCTAATTTGCATTTCCTGATTAGAAATTGCTTATTATTGCTTGGAATTTTATTCACAAATCCCACAAATTTTTAGATTAAACTTCTTGGGCAAATAGTATTTTTATTTAGCAGGATACTTCCAAAATTATTGGAAGTTCTTGTATTTTGTTTTTAATATCCCAAAACAAAGTTAATGAAATAAGTGAAAAATATAATCACCTTTATTTTAGGTTCAGTATAACCTTGTCTTAATTTTAAATCTAATATAATAATGTCATCCAAAGTTGATATTTCTCAACATAGCAAAGTGATAAAATAATATAAAATGCTTTGTTTACAACATTTCAAGTTCATTTAGAATGGCTGCTCCAAAAGGAATGCTTCTTATTTTTGTAGAAACTACAACAGATACTGGGAGCACAATAATGCCATTAGATAGTTTTAAGCTACAATCACCAATGCAGACTATATGTTTTTGCCAGCAACGTTCAAGAACCTGCACTCATAAAAATCTGCCCTACTCAGTAAACTGATTCTGGCTTGTAGTGGTCCTAGGAATTCCAACTTTGCAGCAGAACCATTACACCAAAAGAGAGAATTGAAATAATCTGATGTCTATGTAACCCTGGTTGAGGGAACTAGACAATCTTTGTACTTGTGCACATAGATCCCCTCATGAAACTGACCGTGTATTGCAAGGGAGGTAGTTAAATATGGACATGCCAGTGTAGACAGTGAAAGTTGAGAGGATTAAGAAAAACCAGGGTTGATTCTTTCTCTAAAAGTTTTACAATTTGAGATTTGCTTTATTGGTTTCATTTTTTTTTCTCTTCCCATTTTATTTAGTATAATGTGTGATAAAAAATTATTGACATTGAAGCTTTAAATTTTTATCAAATTAATGATGATGTCTACATGTCTTGACTGCTATCTAGATAAGTCAGTACCAATTTGAAAAAGAAAAAAAACAGTTTTGATATTTTTGAATATTTTTGTGCAAGTGCAGTACCTTCCATATCTATCAGACCTAACTTCATCCAAATTTTGTTTGTTTGTTAAACTGAAAATTCATCTCAAGGATAAGATTTGAAGATGTAGAGGATATTAAAAGAAATATGGTGGTATAGCTTCACACCATGTGAAAAGAGAAGTTTTAAAAGTGTTTCAGCTAAGTGGAAAATTTGCTAGGATAAGTTTGTTGTATCATGAGGATTATTTTGAAGAAAATTAACATATCATTCATTGTTCATTTTTTGGTAAAAACAGCTTCATTCTGTGTACCTTTGTAACACACCTCTCTCTCTCTCTCTCTCTCTCTCTCTCTCTCTCTCTATATATATATATATATATATATATATATATATATATATATATATATAATCTCCATCTTTGTGATGCTTTTATTGTTTCATCGGAAAGCCTATAACTCTAGCCAACTGTAATGGTATTCATTTCTACATTAGGCAATTTAAAGAAAAATAATACATTCATGTTAAGTAATAATGGACTTTTAAAAAATCATAAACAAAAAAATTAAAATACAATAAATAATTTATTAGTAGGTTGACTTTAAATTTTACTAGTATCCAAAAATAGGGTTTTCTTAGCATACATGGATGCAAGCCAATATCTTTATCTGGTTAGCCATGGCACCTGCTCTTCTCTTTTTGTTATTGTATAGATTTTATATTTACAAGAACATAAGCAGGGCCATTGATGAAAGCTCAGAGTTGCATTACAGTAGCTATCCATCTGATGCTGCTGCTGCTGCCTTTTAGGTTCGGTCTGCAGAGCATCAAGGCTAGAATTCCCAAGGTCTTTCATATTTATATTTTAGCTTTTATTTATTTATTTTTTTAATTTCAGTTGGTTGATAAATTAAGTTTTAGTATTTCTAGAAGATCAGGATATCATTTGGCAGGAACTTCTAAGCATATGAAGGGTATGAACATGAAATGAGAAAAAAATGACCATGTGTTAAAATATATTTTTTAGTGTTGCATCATTTTAAAATGTTCGAGACAAGCCATGAATCCATTGGTTTCATTCCCATTGTAATAGTAGTTTATGATGATATTGATGCTTCTCTTTAGAAAGGAGTGAAGAATTCTAATTAGCATTTGATAGTTACTTTTTTATATTAAAAATTTGTATGGATAAAAAATGTTGTTCAGTTTGAAAACAAACTTCACAAAATTATCGATCAGTTGCAATTTGAACTGTCAATTGTTTTATTCTCTAAGAGCATTTTAATTGTAATACTCTAATAAAAATCTCACTGATGTGCAATTTTGCTGGGTTTTATATATATATATATATATATATATATATATATATATATATCCCACAATATGGTTAAATATAACTTGGTTTTAATTTATTCATTTGTTTATTTTTGCAAATTAAAGTTGCTTGATTAAAGTTGCTTGATTTAAGTTAATAAACAGAATTGTTTTCTAATATAAATTCGCAGACATGTTAATGCTGAAACTTAAATTACTTGTTTTATTTTATTATTCATTCATAAAAATGTTAATTTCTTATATTAAATCATATTACAGAATTGATTTATCTGACTTTCACCAAGACTGATTCAACATTGTCATTCTATCGTGGGTGGTGGGGACACACGAATAGACTCATTCTTGGCCATTACAAAAAATATTTGGTTCTCTCAGTATTCCCCTTCAGAGGCATCTCGGGTGCCAAGCAATTAACTTACCCTTGTTAAGGAGATACTGCTTGGGGAGAAGCCCCCCCACCCGACCAGACAATTAACTTTAACCCATCCGCCCAATGTGAATTCCAGGTGAGCCCTGGATATGCCAGATTACAGTATAAACCAATGATTCTAAGGATTACTTTTTATTTATTCCCTTTATTGTAAGATTGGGAGAAATTCTTCAGTGCCTATCAAAACTAGATATGAAAGGGTGCTGAAAAGTTTACAATCTGTTCTAGAATGAAATAACTGCAGTCATGAAACACATATGCTATTCCAGGTATTCATATAGTAGTTGGACACTATTGATATATTATTTCTCAAATCTCTTAAACTCTTTAAAGGGAAAAAAGGTTATTTCCTTCTTGGTTGAGCATATAATTTTTCAGCACTTCCTTATTGGTTACAGTTGTTTCTATTCACACTTTAAAAAATTAATTATAATGAAGTCTAACAAATTGTCTGTAAAAAAGATTTTTGGTTTGGTTTAATAATTTTTTACTTAGAAAAAAACAAACTTTTTTTTTTTTTGTTTATTGATTTAAAAAAATGTGAGTTGAAAGTTTTAAAAAATCACTTTGGTTGAACCATAAATATTGAGATAATCAAGTATAAATCCATTAAGACCAAAAACTTATTACAAGAGAACATGCAGATATTTTATATAATATTTTGGAATAATTTGATAATTAAAAATGTTTCCTTTTCAGTAAACTATTATGATATAATTACAATATGAACTTTAGCTTCATTTAGTGTGTTTGATGTGTATGCTAGGAAGTGAACAGCTTCTATATTCAGATATGGGCAGGGAGCTACTAATGAATAAACTAATTTCAAAGCTAATAAAGAAAAAACATCTTTATTCACTCTGCCTATATGAGTTTATCAAGTGTAAATCAGTTTTACTATTCTAAGAAATCCTTACTACAACATTTTCCAGAATACCTTTGTTATACAAATGGTTGGAAAAAACTTTACAAATTTTGAATTTTATAGAAATAGTCTTAGAATAGAAAAACATTTTCCCCAGTTGTTTTAAATGTGATATAGTAATTTAATTTTAGATTAAAATCAAACTAGAAGTGCTCACAAGGTTATATTTGCAAAAGCCTTTGTTTTATTAATCTAATTTTAAAAAAATAAAGTCGCTCTCTTCTGTTCTTTAGTCCTTTCAATCCTTTTGAGATGTCAGTGTCCCAGCCAATTTTCATTTTAACCCTTAAAAAGTTGCACTCAAAGCTTAATTTTGTATATCCAAAACATAAAAAAGAAACTTGATAGTGAAAAAGTTAAAAACAGAGCTTATCTATAAAAGGCTATCAGCTCAAAGATTAAAAAATAATATAGCTAACTTGATTGTGAAAGATTTAAGAAAACCTATTTTTTATTTTGTTTAGGTCAATACACTTTTTACATTTTTTGTGATGTGTTTTGCTTGATCATGAATTTTTTTTTTTTTTTTTTTTTAAACTGATTTTGATTTCTTTGCCTATATTTAGCATATTATCAGCTTGATTTTATTTACATGCTTTATTTATTAGTCTGGCACAAAGCCATAGTATGATCAAACTCATTATACTCATAAATTATTCTGTATGATAAACTTTCTATTCTATCCCATGACAGTAGAAGACCTTTCTGATGTCAGTTAGCAAAATATCAAAGAACTAGTCTTAAGATTAAGTTTTCACTAAACTGTATCCAGTGAGGAGGCTCAAGCTATAGAGCTCCAGGGAGTGTGGAGTCACCCCCTTTGTTGCCATTACTTCTAAGTACACTATGAGTCGGAGTGGTAGTGCCTGTTCAGATCCTATCTATGAGTTAAATAGATCTGTTTGAAAATTATTAACATTAGAATATTTGAAACTATATAACTGTGTGCAAATTGTTTGTATTAAGAATAGTTATGTGAATCTTTAATTATTTATAAAAGATTATTATCATCAGTTACTTGAAACTATATAATTGGTACAGTTTATTTGTAGTTGATAGGAATACTTAAAAACCCTATAACTGCAAATAAATAATTATTGAATAGGAATTTAACTGAAACTGTATGATTGTGGATAAATTATTTGTATCAATAGTCACTTGAAGTTATAATTGTTTACAAATGATTACCAGTAACTTGAAACTGCTTGCAAAAAAGACTGACTGGCATTAAGTAATATGAGTTGATATGCTACAAACAAACCAAAAGATATTTGTCTGAGATAAAGCTTGATGACTTTTATCATTTAATGTATTTGGAATATTATCTTCATCTTTATTGTTATATCCACATTATTTCAGTTGATGTGTCTTTTGGCTTTCTTCAAGTGTTTCATGTCAAACTTGGGAATTTCTGCAAAACTTTGACCCAAACCCTTTATTTAATCCACAGGAATAGATTGTTCTATTTCCATTAATCATAATCAGGTACCTGGTTAAGTTCCATGGAGGCCCTCAAGTTTGGCATGAAACACCTGAAGAAGGCCAAAAGATGCACAGGTCAAAACATTGAGAATATAATAATAAAGATAAGACAAAAGTCTGAATACACTAAATGATATAAACCAAAAGATGAACTGTACCTTTTTTTTTTAAATTTTGATCATCACTACTTTCATTTCTATGAATTAGACTAAAGAAGTTTGTATGAACCTGATTTTTCTCATTTTTATAATCTTAATAATTTTGAATTTTTCTTTTCATTTTTTGTTTCATTGTTATTTATAATCTAGTGCATCACTTTATAGAATCCTAAAACAAATGATTTCTATGGTTTTGGATCAATTCTTATTTATCATTCAGTTAACCTGCTGTTACACTGGAAAATTGCTAGTTGTATGTTCTTTATATAAAATCTTTTGATAAAAAGCTTTATTATGATCTTTATAGATAAATATGCTGATATTCTCATTGTTAAGCCATAGGCTTTGAGACAAAGTACATTCTTTTTCCTGTGTATTCATGTACATTTCAGTTTTCAGAGCTAATGTTCTAACCATTATGGAAACAAGTCTTAAAATTATTGCTCAATTGTTTTTCTATGTGTACACTACTGGCCAAAAGTTTAGGACCAACCTGCATTTCTTAAAAAAAAAACCTCCAACCCCCCTTAAAATGATGTTTATGTATTTTTCAAAGTTAAAGATAAAATTTCAATAATTACAATGTATTTATTTTTATTTTTCAGCCTTTCTCTAGGCATTCATCTCGCATACACTTTTCTTTTATTACCCAAAAGTTCAAATTTAGACTTGTCTGTCCACAATACATTGGGGTATCCTTATGGTGTAATGATTTACATGATGGACTGCGGAATCTTAGTAAGCGAGTTTGAACTCCAGTTGTGCTATTATGTTCACTTTTGGACTAATACTCTTGGGAAAGGTATGAACTCTCTTGTCCTCCCAGCTATGGGTTGAATAGTACTGGTGCTGTTCTAGAAGAATGGCTTTGGCATTAAATAACCTATGAAGACTGATATGAAATTAAACAAAGAAACCAAACCAAACCACAATACATTTTGCTAAATTATGAATATTTTCTATGAGAAACTTTGTTTTATTTTCACCTCAGAGCTTTTTACATTACCAAAATTTTCCACTGTTAAATGTTAATTCAGGTGAAAGCACAAATTGAAATTTTATGCAAAGAAGGCTACTCTCAAAGACAAATTTCCAACTTCTAGACATGGTGGTCAATATTCGTTACAAAGGCAATTAGAAACTGGCACAAATGTTGATAGAAAAAGACCCATAGCACCGAAAGTGACAACTACTACTGGAGATAAGCAAAATATATAGAAGGAAAACTGCTCCAGAATTGACTGCTGATCTTAATTTTGATAGTAACCAGTGTCACTCTCAATTCCTCTTAACAGTAACCAGTGTCAAAAATCAACTTAGATCAGCAGGGCTCCAATGATACATAGCTATGAAGATATGGAATAAGTAGAAAAGACTTATGAACAAAAAAAGCATAAGAACTGGATATTGAAAGAGTGGCAAAATGTATTGTGAACAGATAAATTCAAATTTGAACTTTTTGCTAATAAGAGGAGAGTGTATGAGAAGAAAGCCTGAATAATGAATCTGTAGTTCCAACAGTTAAGCATAGTAGTAGGTCTGTTATGGTATTGGGATGTTTTTGGTGAGAGAACTGAGGACTTGATTTGAGTTAAGGGAATCCCAAAAAATAACAATATCAACAATATTTGATTTTATGAAGATATGCTATACCATGTGGTTTACTCTTAATTAGAAAAAAAATCTCCTTTCAACAAGACTCTTCTAAAAACAATTTTCTAAATTGTCAAAATTACCTAGTCAAAAAGAAGAAAAAAATGTTTTTTTAAATTATGACTTGGCCACCTCTATCTCCTAATCTCTTTCTCCCATTGAATTTGTATGAGATGAATTGGATCAGATAGTTTGAAGAGAATACTCAGTCTTTTCAGTGCTTGTAAAATGCTTGGGAAGGTCAGTCATCTACTTTTTTCAAAAACTTTTGGAAAGAATGCCATGAATTTGTAAAGCAGTAATCAAGGCATGTGGTGGTTTTATTGATAAGAAAATATGATTTTGTTGTATGGTATTTTTTTTTTTTTTTTTTTTTTTATATCTAAGTGCTTATTTTTTGTCAAAATAAAAGCAAATACACTGTAATTAGTGAAATTTTATCTTTTACTTTAAAATAATTTTGGGGGGTCTCAAATTTTTACTTGTAGTATTAATTTTTAGCCTGATGGGAAAAGATAGTCTTTTCTTCATTGTATATTTATTTGTTTATTTAATTATACTTGCTTTAAGGCAACTTTTGGTTGCCACTAATCTCAATGTTGAGTCACATTCTATTTATAGAATTGTTGTTATAATTGATTACACATAAATAAAGTGGAGGACTCTAATTAAGATTTAATAGTTATCTCCCTTTGTAAATTATGATGACAAAGGCAAGCCTGTATGTAGGGCATACATTATGATTAAATTGAAAATGGTTTTATTCTTTAAGTTATAACATTGTAATGTTATGTTTGCATATATATATATATATATATATATATATATATATATATATATATATATATATATATATATATAACCATAACCCAGCAAAAACACCATGGCAATGTTTTTAGTATTAACATGCAGTAACTTGGAGAATAAAGCAATTTCCAATCTAATTTATAATTGAATGATAATTTTGTGGGGGTCTGCATTCACATTGAACATCTTTTTTAAAAATCCATCTACCTATTACTAAAATTTTCATTGTATTTATATAACTGTAACTCAGTAGAAGGCATATATATTGATATATTTTTTTTTATCAGAATAATATAATTAAAATACTTTCAGATTATAAAGCAATTTCCAGTTCAATTTGTAACAGAATGCTAATTTTGTGGTGTCTGCATTTGTACTGAATATCATTTTTTAAAAACCCATTTACATATTAATAAAATTTTCATTGTGTGTGTATATATATATATATATATATATATAAATTACCATAATCCAGCAAATATGCCATATCATGCCAATATTTTTAATATTAACATGTAGTAACTTTGAGAATTAAGCAATTTCTTGTATAATTTGCAACTAAATGATAATTTTGTGGGGTCTGCTTTTGCAATAAATATCAATTTTTAATCATCCAGATTTTTGGATATGATAGAGTTACCTTTCTAATTTTAAAATGACTGCTACTTCAGCTGTAACAAAACAAACCCTAAACCTTCCAAAACTTAAAAGAAAAAATCATTGAAAAATAATGTCTACTGCTTTGAAGTGGTAGTCATTTTAAAATGAGAAAGGTAACAATTTTCCCTGATTTTATTCCTTCTTAAATAGAAGCATCAATATCAACATAGACTGCTGTTACAATGGAACCCAATGGTTGACAGGTCATCTTATATAAAAATTGAATCATCATGATATAGATATTATCAACATAAATTCCTTTATATTGATAATATCTATATCATGATGATTCATGATAAATGGAAACTTGATACTTTCATTATTAATATTGTTATTACTGGACAAAAAATACCACTGTTTTTAAAGTAAAATCTTAGAAGCCCATTTCTTGCTTTGAGATACCTGTGTGGCAGCAGTCAATGAAAGTGCCTTGCTTATTTAAGTGTTGGCACAGAAATACAAAAAAATTTAAAAACTTGTTCAAGGTTAATCTTTTTTTCTTTTTTAATGCTGACCTCTACAGTATTATTGTAAAGTATATTAACTTTGCTACTGATGGCTTGTCTTTTTTTTTCTTTTTATTATAAGAACATTGCTATGCTCACTTTTACAATTGCACACTTGTTAGACTGCTTTGGGCACTGGACTGTTGCTAGTTTCTGGAGAATTGCCTTTATGGCAAAGTCATTTATCTAAATTAGTCCATTCAGATGATTGAGGGGAGTCTGGCCCTTCCTTGCAAGCAGCATTTACACCACATGAGAATCTATTTTACCATTGCCCAACTAGTTCTATTGATTTTTATTTATTTTTATTTATTTTTTGCTATGAGGTAAGGGAGATTGTTCTCTCATGAGAAAGGTGCCTGTATGTATTATTGCTTTTTCTATGGTCTGGTCAGTTGGCCAAATGACTTGCACACATTAACCATGATATATTCTAATCTTAATCCTGGTTTATTGATAGATTTTATAAGCATGTCAACATATCTAGGGTTATTTTATGCCTAGAGGTTAGGGAAATGCATTCATTGTACAAGGTGGGCTGAAAAGTTCATGTGATGACATCATATCTGCTGTTGATGACTTTTCATCAATGGGATCTAAGCACTGCAACACTGGTGGACGTAGTGTCCAGACCACAAAGAGGTCTATGTTGAAAAATAAACTTCATTTGGTCACATTCCATGAGCATCTTTGTCAGCCTATGAACTTTTCAACCAACCCTTATACATTCATATTTACATTTTTTTGTGTAGTTTTTTTAAGAGAATCTTTTTTTGCTCACAGTCTTGTTCAATACAGATAATTTCTAAACTAATCTATTTGACTCATAGAGATGACTCAAACAGAATGGACCTTGAGTAATGCCAATGAAGGGGTATTCCACACTCCCCAGATCTCCAGAACTGGAATTTTAGTGTCATATACAAGGGGTGGGGTTTTACTCCTATGCAGGGAATACAGTCAGTGTATTCTAAAACTTGCTGACAGGACGTTCTTAATCCTAAATAATAAATCCATTTTACAATATATGTGTATATGTATATAAATATGCATACTAGTTGTCAACAGTAATGTTTTTTAATGCCAAATCTAAAGTTTTATAAACTGTAAAAAAAAAATTAAAAAAAGGGGAATTCAAGTTGAACTTAGTACTATTTAAAACATTTGAGTATATGAGGTTGGGCTGAAAAGTTCATATGATGATGCCATATCTGCTGTTGATGACTTTTTTAACCAATGGGATCCAAGCACTGCATCACTGAAGAAAGAAGTGGTTGGCTGGTTGTTTGGGTTTTATGGCAGATCAACCTTTGTTGGTTATTTAATGCCAAATCCATTTTTATACAAATAAGTTTTATTTCAAAGAATTCAGTTTAACATGAGTACACAGTTTGTCAAAAACATTTCTATTTCAAGCTATTCAGTTTAGTCAAACAGTTCTAATTAAAACAATTCAGTTTCGCATAAGTATGCAGTTGAGTTCTATTTAACCCATAGATAGGACTCTATTAGGTGCTACCTCTGTGGGCCAGAGTGGACCTGGGAGTGATGGCAATGAAGAGGTACTCTGCATTCCTTCTAGCTTCAGCATTACGGGAACCTCACCATCAAATTGTTTAGTGTCATATCCAGAACACTTGTTAGGGGAGTCTTACCCCTCTGCAGAGAAGCAGTCAGTGTATTCTACAGCCCCAGCTGACTGTGCAAGAAGAAGAAGAAAGATGTGTGGACCGCAAGGAGGAATTTTTGAAAAATAAACCTCTTTTGAGCACAGTGCATGAGAATATCTTGGTCAGCCTATGAACTTTTCAGATGACCCTTCTACAATGTTTTTATTTTTTAAGTTAGTTTCATAAATAAAGATAGATTTTTTATGCCGGTAAAAGATTTATGGAAGTCAACATGATTGGCATAAATTGCCCTTTTTTTATACCATAGCATTGTCAAAACATTTCTATTTTAAGCTATTCAGTTTAATAAACAGTTCTATTTCAAACAATTCAGTTTAGCTTACAAAAATATTTCTATTTTAAGCAACTTAGTTTGGCTTAAGTAAGCAGTTTAAATGTCAAAACAGTCCTATTTCAAGCAATTCAGCTTAGCATAAGTACACAGTTTAGTTCTGTTTGACCTGTAGATAGGACCTTATACTGGAACCTCACCATGAGATTGTTTAGTGTCATATCCAGGACACTCGTTAGAGGTGGGGGGTCTTGCCTCTCTGCAGAGAAGAAGTCAGTGTATTCTACAGCCCCAGCCAACTGGGTAAATTAAAGCATGGCTTCCATTCATCTGCCTCAACTCTATTCGTTTTCTGACAAAAATAACCCCAAAATACAGTAAGCTTGATCCAGGAGCTCACACCTGTATGACACTTGTTGTATGGGTGATTTTGGCTTTACCCATATATATATATATATATATATATATATATATATATACACACACACACCCTCATTAAAATGACCATGTGCCATATACTGTGGATCATTTTACTAATTTTTATAGTTCTGTGCTAAATTGTATGGATATGAATAGAAACTAGGTTAACAAATTGATAAATTTTATATATATATATATATATATATATGTATGACTTATGAATTTGTTTGTTTCCTGTAACATCAATACTTGATGATATTGATTTTAATTAGCATTTCACAGTTGTCTCTATTATATTGAGAATTTGGATGATGAGAACAATAACATCCTGTTCAATTATCATTCAGTTGTAAAATGGATGGGAAATTGCTTTATTCTCTAAGTACATTGCTCTAATATGCATCTTGCTATGATGTGCTTTTGTTGGGTTATGCATGTGGTATCAATTGTATACAGCAGCAGTAATGCAGATATTTGTATATCTAGATGTATAGTGATGGATAATCTATAAGGATTGTCTGCAAGATCATTAAGTTCTTTAAACTCATACTTGATAAGGATTTAAAAATAGCTGAGTTTTTATTTTATTGTATATAATCAGTTTTATCTGTCAATGGTCTAGTGGCAAAATCTGTTGTAAAGAAAGATTTCATTATAGAATGTAATATTAGAATGTAACAAAACATTCTAATATTACATTCTATAATGAAATCTTAAGAGGCTTAAGTGAAATTTTTAATTATAAATGATTGATAAAGTATTGTTATATTGGTGCCTGATTGTCAATATCTGGGTATCTATGGTTTATTTATTAAGCCTTTAATATCAGAAATGTTCAAATACTGGATTATGTGTAAAATATTTTCTTTTCTGTATCTTTTTCATTTTATGATACATTAATGTTTACAAAGTAAAATATTATTGTTCTGTTGATGTGTGAAATTCTAACAAAATATATTCAGTTCACAAAAATCTCAATGCAAATAAATATGAAATTTTCTGGGAGAAATTTAGAAAAGGTAGGAATAAACTTCTTTTTTACTATATTTCACCATTGGAGGCCCTCTTAGCATAATGGCTATTGTTGTAGGAAATGGAATCAGGAACCCAAGTTCAAATCCTGGACATGACTGTGTTTCACTTTGCGCAAATACCTTTGGGAAAGGTATGAATGCATCTCTTCTTTCCTCAGTTATGGATAAATAATTGGGTAGATTGGATTCTTTAGTCTTGCTTAGGCAACCAGCCTAGGTGAAGGAAAATTTTAGATTCAAACTAGCTTTACAACACTTGAAAATATTGACCTTGTGTCACATCTTCACTATGGTGGAGCAGTTGGATAAGAACATACTATAATTCACCAAATGTCTATTTTCTCTCTCTGTGATCATATAACTTAATGATGGCCATTGCTATGGCCGCCAAATTTTGTATGTTTTATAATGGGACACTGGAGTATATGTTTAGCATATTAGTTATTGAAAATTCAAAAACTTAAATCTTGAGTGAGTATAATATTAAACCAGACCTTACTTCTAAAATTAAAAAAAGAAAATACAAGTATTTGAAATCTCTTGCAAAATCTCTCACCAACCCTTAGATATTTAAATTAAATGAGGTCCAATTATTGATGTCTGTGATGATTTTCAAATAAATTATGATTCAGTAAATACATAGTTGAAAACTATGATCTTTTGTTGGAAGCCTCATTTAGGCCTTCTGTAGAAATTAGCTTAAAATCCCATTCATGGGGTGGGTTTTCAGCTAGTTTTAGTTAGTTAGTGGTTAACATAAAGTGTTTGTTTAGTTAATAGGTAAAAATAACTGATTTTTTTAAAAAAATTTTATTTTATTCATTGTCATATAATTTTTTAAAAACTTTAACAAGAAGTCTTGTAAATTATTAATTATTTGACTTCCTTCATTTTAATTTCATTTACTTTTTATTGTAACTCTTGGTTCATCCTTCTCCAGTCATTAGTGAACAGCATGAATTGGATATGATAAGCTTCTGATCACAGAAGATTATTTCTAATTTTCAAGTAATGTCAACTTCAGCTGGTCCACTTGACCATGGAGCATCATTCAGTTAGAAATTTTCATATTTAGCACATTTGATTGTTCATAGACCTTCTCTATAAACTGCACAAATCTTTTTTTTATGTTAGAGCTGTGGTTGTACTTTCCTGAAAATATATTTAAAAAAAAAAAAAAAAAAGCAAATTTTGAAAAAATTGTTTATTTTCTTCCATTTTCATTGTTAAAATCAATAAACAAAAATATACAAAATCTGACAATTTTTAAAAATGCATATCAGTATGACAGCTGTCAATACAATCATAATCAATCTAGTTAAAACTAAACTCTCATAATGGTAGTTAAATATAGAATCCAAACAAAATTTTAGGCCAAACTAATATGAAATTATAAGAGAGTAGAATATTTAACCTAAGTATTATTACTGTTTTTTTCCTCTTTATTTAATCCTTAAAAAATAAGTAATTTCCATTAATTAGCTATTTAAAGGCTCTGCATGTCCTGTTAGTAGGGTTTGAATATGTTGATTGTATCTCCTGAAAAAGAGTAAGCCCCCTCCTTCTCTTATTCTGAGTACTACACTAAACTGGATCTGATGGTGAGGTTCCAGCTCTAGGGAGTGTGGAGTATCCCTTCATTGCTGTTATCCCTACAACCACTATAACTCAGAGTGGTTGTATCTGTTATGGTCCCATTTATGGATCAAATAGGTTTGTTTGAAAATTATTCATATTAGAAAGGAATAATTGATATATAACTGTATACAAAAAGAAATGGGACAAAAATGTAAATATTAATGTACAATGTTCTAAACTCTCAGCTTAAAATAACCCCAGATGGGTTGACATGCTGTTAAAATCAATTAGAATATTTAGCTTTAATATTATCAGTTATTTTTTTCTCCTTATTTAATTCTTGAAAATAAATCATTTTCATTAATTAGGTGGTTAAAGGGTCTACACAGAGATCTGAGAAAACTTTAGCTGTACTGTGAGATTTATGTATGTTTATTTATTTATCTATTTATTAAAAAAATGTTTTAAAGAATGTTTTATCTATGTTTAGAAGAGTGTTCAGGTCTTTTACTTTGTCTAAATATGATTAACCTATATCTTAAATGTCAACTGGTCAAATGCTATGTACTAGAAGTATGTAGCATTGTATACTTGAAGTATATTTATAAATGGAGAATTATCCTGTTAATCTTTATCTGTCTCTGGTGGTAGCTTAGATTTTAGAAAAATCAACTAGAGAAGATGTTGGTAAACATAACACTTTCTAAAAGTTAAGGAAGGAAATCTGGTTTCAAAATCAGGATATATGGAACTTTGGCTTGGGATAGCACTTACATGGTCATTGGTGCTGATATACTATTTTTGTATGTTTAAGAATAGTACATCTATAAAAATATATTTGATATGAATGAATTGTAAAAATATATGTAGGCTTAACATGATGAACAAACAGCTGTTTGATACAATCAGGTTCTGATAAAAGACATTTATTTTTATTGTTGTCTGTGTTTTATGCAATGAAAAATATCTAAAGGAAAATATTAAATTTGATTTTAAATTTCTTATTGAAATATGTCTGTGAATGCATACTGTAAATTGCAGTGTACAAGTCAACCTTTCAAGCCTGAAAAAATCTCTACAAATCTAGAGGTTGCCTTATAGGGCAGGCCTAAAATCCAACTAAATCTTTACCACTGGTTGACCACTCGGTGGTAAAGATTTGGATTTTAGCTCTGCCATAGAAGTCAACCTCCAGTTTCGTAGTGATTTTTTTTTTTTTTTTTTTTCTGGTTTAAAAAGTTGATTTGTTCACCACAATTTAGGGTATTTAAAAAAAAATATCCTACTGGCAAATCACTACAATTTTTATTTGGTAAGGTAACTGATACTAAATTTAATTTTGGTGTTTAAATAAAGACTACCAAAGCAAGTTACAAATTCTGAATGGTAAAGTAAGAAAACTGTTACTATTAAATTTAAGGATCATCCCCTGTTATAAGATTGATGTATTTGTTTACTCAATAAAGTAAGAGATCAAGACTTGGATGATGTCTATTTTACAATCTTTGTTGTCAATCAAAAATTTATACTTACTAATAGTAATTGATGTAAAAGTTAAATCTACATAACAGAAAAGAGATTTAAAAATCTTTTCTTTTTTTTTTTTCTTTTTTTTTTTTTTTTTTAAATCCTTGTAAATTAGGATGCACAAGTCAACTTTTTAAGCTTGAAAAAAATCTCTACAAAACTAGAGGTTGACTTGTACAGCAAGGCTAAAATCCAAACCTGTACCACTGAGTGGTCAACCAGTGGAACAGTACTCCTAACAATCAATATACACTTACTGTAACTCAAGCAGGTTACCATAAATATTACCAACTTCTACTCTATTTGGTGAACATATTTAACAAATCAACACAAAGATTAATATAAGATAATTAAACTTTAATACAAATTAAGTACTACATTAATGCTTTATCACATGCTGCTTCCAACAGCTGAGGCACTGACTGTAAACATTAACTGGAATGTCACAGTAGCCTACTGTCTGTCTGGGAGTTGACCTATACAGCAGGTGTTGGTCTAATCCAGAATTTTGAGCTAAAAATCTTAAGGTTGACATGTATGCTGCAATTTACAGTATAATGTTGATATTGCTTTGTGAAAAAATTTATGGAGTTTTATTGAGAAATATTTTTAGAATTTGAGTGACATTTAAGAGATTTATTGATTTAAGCATTTTTGTTTTTGTCCAGATTGTTAGTCCTAAGCAATAAAGCTATGTTCTTCAAACTACCTATAAACCTAGTTTGTGATGTTCAATTAAATCATTTTACTTAAACATTTTTTTTTTCTTTTGAAGTTTAAAAATGTGTATGATTATTGCAGTAACATGGCTTCCTAATTGTTAAAAAGCCTCTCTCCTCATATGGAAGAAACTTTCTTTTTAGATCCCTTCTCTCTGGCTTAGTAAGTACAAATACCAAATTTGGTTGGCCCTTTGGCTGTCTGTAAAAGCAGTTTTAAAACTCTTCCCTATTGTTAATTTAATGACATATTATGTATTATAGATTATATGATAAAATTTATTAATATTGAGTTTATTTCATGATATTAAAGATTAGAAAAATTTTAAGTTTGAAAATTAGCTGGGATAACCTCATTGTAAAGTATTCAAGACACCTCATAATAAATGGTTAATTCACGATTCTTGTAATTACTATTTTACTGTAAACAACTTTGATTGAAAG
The DNA here is from genome assembly GCA_963585895.1 of Sepioteuthis lessoniana. Classification (NCBI taxonomy): domain Eukaryota; kingdom Metazoa; phylum Mollusca; class Cephalopoda; order Myopsida; family Loliginidae; genus Sepioteuthis; species Sepioteuthis lessoniana. Next base: position 41,574 of record CAUZXS010006277.1, on the reverse strand, counting down.
TAATACACATGCACAATTTATTTACTGGAAAATTGCAGTGAAATGTTTTTGTATATCTCCCTAGTTCACTCATAAGTAAATCCACCAATATGTTTTGTTTTGGTTGCATATTTGCATTCACATGTCAACAAGTCTTATAACCTAAAACTGCCATAAGAGCAGCCAGTGTAATCATTTATTGATCAAAATTGATTTTCTCATTTTTATGATTACCATTTTTTTTATATCTTTCTTCTTTAACAGACTAGTAAACTCAAAATCTTTTTTTAAAGAGCTTTGACCTGTATTCTTTTTTCTTTTTCTTTTTTTTCCATAGATCATGAAAAAAAATAATGTCAAAAGAAAACATGCACAGATGTTTACAGAAAGAACATAGAAATATAAAAGATTCTTTCAATTTCTTTTGGCTGTTATTTTCAAAAGTGAATATTATTTATATGAAGGATATGTCGTGTTGCATGCTGTTTTTGCACAATCTTGAAGCAGCACCTTACAAAACAGCAGCTGTATAATCACTTACCTCCCATCTCACAAACTATCCAAGTCAGATGAACAAGACATATAGGGGACTGCTCGTAAGTGATGTTTTCCTATGAACACATCAGTGTTGGCCAACCAACAAAAACTTATATTCATCAGCTCTGTGGATACTGTCTTGAGGAGTTACCAAGAGTGATGAACAATAGGAATGGATGGCAAGAGAAAGTCAAGAAAATCCATGATGTTAGTATGCTTTGATGATATGAAGGATACTTGAAAAGTGATTTCTCCTATTTGTTTCCATGGAAACTACTATTGATACTGGGTGCACAATAAACTATTGCATAGCAGAAGTTTTCAGCCATAAAACATTATTTTTTTCCATATGATCACTACTTTGATTCTATTATTAGTTTTAATAACCGGCTTGTTAAAAACTACCAAGATTGCATTGCAATTTATATGTAAATATTTATTTGAAATAGTATAGAATATATTAGATAAGCAAAAATGACTCATTCATGAACTGTTTCCTGGGTATGACACTAAACTGCATGTCATTGTCTTTAGTTTTGGAGATTTGGTGGGTGTGCAACACCCCTTCATTGCTATTACACTATGTTCTACTCTGACCTGGAATAGTAGTACCTGTTAAGGTCCAATCTATTGATAAAATAGATCTGTCTGAAAATTATCATTATTGGATAGGAATGCTTGAAACTATATGATAGTACAAAAAAAAAATTATTATTATTATTATTATTATTATTGTAGTAGTAGTAGTAGTTACTTTAAACCATAAAATTGCCTATCATTTATTGATATTTGAAACCATTTAATTGTGCAAATAAAAGGTTATTATTATAGACATAAAAAAAGATTATGATTATGAAAATATAAATAGATATGATTATATTCAAACATTTACAAATGAATCAAATTTTAACATTGACTAAACCATAAGGAATTATGTTGTTAAATTAACCAAATTAATCATTCATATACTAAATTTATTTAATTACTGATTCACTAATGGTTCTAAAATGAACCTTTTTAGTAGTAAACAACAAAGCAGATCCATGTTTACTGAATAAATACTATTCTAAGTGTAATATTTCTACTATTGATAATGCCAAGAAGATTCATTAGCATACTAGACAATTTTCCGATAAGTGAACCTCATCTTGGCATAGCATTCTTTAATCCTGATCAAGTGTGAAAATCCAAAAAGAAAAAAGAGAATTTCTCTTTTTTATGCTTTTTCCTGTAGAAGAAAGAGATTCTCTTCCTTATTTTCTCTTGGATTTTTACTACTAACAAGGGCTGGAGGATGCCAAGAGATGGTTCAGTTTGAAAAATTTCCAATAAGACTACAATTTAAAAAATAATAACCTAGATAACTTAGACTGGAAACTTCACACTTCTTTTAAAGGAGTTAAAGTTGTATCCAAAAAGAAACCAAGCTTTTTCAAAAACAAATTTATTCCTTTACTGACAATTCAATTATGGTTGTCTCTTTCAAAATAATTTTCTACACTGTTCATACACTGTTTCGAGGTTTGTTTGTTTTTTTTTTTTTTGTTTTTCCCAGGTTCTACAATACTTTCTGAAAGTTAGTTTTGATAATATACTGATCTGATAGCATATTTTCATCTCTTGTTGAAAATCAATGACCTTTCACGGTAGATTTCAGCTTTGGGGATGAAAAAAAATTAAAGAGGCCAAATCTAGTGAGTAGGCAAGTTTGGGGACCAGAGTTATCTCATGATTTGTCAACATTTTTCAATAGGATCATTGTCCATTGATGTGTAACATTGTCCAGATTGGGATCATTTTTGGTGGATGTTTTCCATTTTGAAATGCTGGGACTGCTTGTAATATTGTGTGCAACTCATCCCCACTCCGCCTGTTGCAACATTAGAAAACTCTCTGTAATAGGTTTTTTTTTTTTTTTTTTTAAATTTGAAACTGAATTTTATACAAGATTCTTCATTGTTTCAAAAAACAAACTAGCACACTACATATACATTTACACTAGCATGTGCACCTCCAATACTAACCAAGTGTAATGTAATGCATTTTTTAAAACAAAAGGTCAAGGTAATTGCTACATAATATTTTAGTTGCGAGGAATGCAAAAACATCTCATTCATAGGTTGTTTTAAAAGTTCAATTTCTTTTTTGGACATACCTTGTACATGTAAAGAGTTATTTAAAAATATCATTTTGTAAAATAATAATGAAATATGTGACTAATTGGCATATGCAAACATGTTATACCATAAAGATCAAAATTATGATTTTTAATATTATGTTCATACTGTTGATTTGTGGGATATAAATTTTGATACTAACAATTTTACACAAAAATTTTGACTGATCTATCTATCCAGGCTTGCACAATATACATTCCACATGCAAACCTTAGAACTTTAGCTGTGGCCCTTGAGAACTTTCAAAATAAAATTTCTGCACTCTAGAAAATGAATTAATCAGCTGACATTGATTGTGCATAAAGTTTTATTTCAGGGATGGTTGATTTTAATCAATCATTGTTGTTCCTAGTTAACTCCCTGTAATGCCCCCACTTCACTAAAAAAATGAAAATGCTTTTGTTTAATGCTGCCAGATCTATACTAATATTATATATACAGGGTGGAATGCTCAACTTTTCGTACTAAAGAAAACAATACTACAGCTTTATTTTAAAACTGTTATTGAAAAAATCAATTCAGGTAACTTGATTATGTAGTAGAGCTGACATCTATTCAATGTAGCCGCCTTCAATCTCAATCACCGCCTCGATATGGATCCGGAACTGGGAGCATGCCTTTTCTACAAGCACTGGTGGGAGCTCGGTGAATACTCGGCGGATGGCGGTGATCAGGCTGGCTTTGGTGTTGTGGGAGGTCATGTTGGTGATGTTCTTGACGTATGACCAAACGAAGTGGTTTAGCGGGTCGAGGGAGGAGGGGGCCAGTGAGAGAAGGGTACAAAGTTGTAGCACTCCTTCTGAAGCCAAGCCAGGGCCTCTTTGGACTTGTGAGCTGGCGCTGAGTCTGCTGCCACACCCAGGGTCTGCCACCGGCCACCTGATTGCGCCAGGGGATAACCACACTCTTCAGCACATCCAGGTACACTTTGGTGTTGACTTTCAAGCCGACTTCGAAGATGTGAGGTGGCATAATGTAGCTGGAAACATAGTTTTCATCACCCTGGGCACGTCCCTGTTATTCATGGCAATCCAGCGATGGTTCTGGCTGTCATAACTTGGAGCGGTAGAGAGCATGAGTTGTACAGCAGCACATCTCCGATCTTGCTCGTTGAACATTGTGTCACTTTCAGACATGATAGAAGGCTCCTATTGCTCTTGGGATTTGTACACAACTAGCCAACTAGTAGATGGTCTGCAACAAAAAAAGAAAACCGGTTTTCATTTAACGGAAATGGAATCATGTCATCTTTTCTAGGGCGACAATTTTATTGTTCCACCCTCTGTGTGTGTGTGTGTGTGTGTATATATATATATATATATATATATGTGTGTGTCTATTTTAAGATCAAAAATGTTTCTAGCATTTGATATTTATTTCATTCTTAACTATTTGGAGAACTTGGTTATTTTCAAGAAACAGAGTTTAATTTACATCAAATGTGCATAAAAAATCTGTAATAATTTGAAAATCTTCTTACAAAATGCAGTGTGCTTGAAAAATTAAACTTGGATGACTGAGGCTGAATGGTGGTATGTAGTTGGATATAACATTTCCTTACTCATGATTTCTTTTTTTAAATATCTGGAAATCCATCAACCGGATATTGCAATATCCGTCAAAATTAGGTATCCATTTTCTTTTTATTTATTTATTTTTTCTTCAATATCTGGCTAAGATATCCAACCTATATGAATTCTTGTACATCACTACTGTTGATACTTTGTAAACATCCTTCCTGTTTTTAAGTTGAGATGAAACATTATCCCACTAACAGAAGAGCCTGTGCATTTGGTTAGAAAAAAATTCTGTTTGTTTTCTCTATGAATGAGTCCTATCTATTTTTCATCCTAAAATGTCTCAGTTCCCGTGTGAGTAGGGGGTTCAAATCACTGTCTCCTTTACCCTACATCTTTTCTCTCACAGGTATCTTTAAAACACTCTTAGATGTCAAAGGAGTTCATATGTCAAGTTTTGCTCATTAGCCAAGGTGTTTGTGAGTAGAATGTGTAATTTTCCTTCCAAAAGTTCCTGTCCCTTCGTAAAGGGAGCACTTCTTCAAATGCTTTTTTTTCTTTAATGAAACCATCTTGATAAATTTTATATTAGAATGTTCTGGACACTCTGGGAGTATTACCTCCAACTATTAAAACATGTCTTGGAGTTCACATGCTAAGTTTCATCAAGATTGGTCCATTAGTTTAGGATTTTGTAAGTTGTTAGCAAAGAAGTAAATGAAGTGAAGTGCATATATAAATTTAGGTGGTGCTTATGGTGTAATGATTATTGTCATAGGAAATAGATTTGAACTCAGATCGTTGTATCTAAGACAATGCAGTTTAATACTCTTGGGAAAGGTATGAATCCAATTATTCTCCCTTCAGTTATGGGTAAATAGTAGGGCAGACTGGACTTTTTAACCTTGATGTGACAACCAGTCTAGGAGAAGGAAAACTCAAACTTTAAACTATATCTACACTACTTAAAAAGAATTTACTTTGTGTCATATCCTGCTTATGGTAGAGTGGTTGGGAAAATAGATACATTTATAGATTAATTATTTTTGGGGTTATCTGTCCTTGTTTTCAGGATGCATTTTTCAAATGATCATAAGCATAAGTATTTGTGCATTTTTCCATGTCACTATAGCAAATAGTTTTCTCTTGCTCAACATGCAATTGGAAAAATACTTTCTGTCTTTCCATGAACTCTCTCTTTTGGTGAACCAGAGCTTCTATGTCATTTTGCTCCATTTTGTATTGTTGGCACATTATACAATCTGGACATGACATATAGTCAACTACAGTTTACAAACATAACCAAAGACACATCATTTCCACTTAGGTAAATGGACTGTGTTTTATTTCTATTACACAGAGATACCTTTTCTTTTTGTATTTTTGTTCCTGTTTAGTTTACTGATCATTTATGTTAAAAGAATTGTTATTTGGATTTCTTCCCAAATGCAACCTCAAATGTTCTAATTATAGGAGTATTATGAATTATAAACCATGTAACATTAATATTTCTTCAATTTAAACAACTCATTTTAGCTTTAATAATTTGATCACAAGCTTTTGGCATATATATATATATATATATATATATATATATATATATATATATATATATATATATATTAGTTAACAGTGCTCGGTGACTATCAGTTTCTCACCTATGAAATCATCAGACCAAAATTTGGTTTGATAATCACATAAGCAATAAACTGACAGTCACCAAGCACAATTGACTCTGTGTCTATGCTATGCTAACTTAAGATATATATGCTCTAGTACCAATATTGAGCATTCTTTTTATGTTTTTTTATTTTATAAATATATCAAACTACGTTTATATATATTTTTTCAGTGTCAGATTTAGTTTGCATTTTCCCTGATGTGTGTGTGTGTATTGAAAAATTCATGTTATGAAGTTATGTTTACGGTTGGTGACTTTTTTGACCAATGGGATCCAAGTACTGCAACACTGATGGAAGAAGTTAGCTAACTGTTGAAAAATGAACTTTATTTGGTCACATTCCATGAGAGTATCTTGGTCAGCCTGTGAACATTTTAGCCAACCCTTTGTGTGTGTGTGTGTGTGTGTGTATATATATATGCCACCCTCTGACTAAAGTACTAAGCATGGGATATTACATCCCAGTGGTTTTTGCCAGTTATTATATCAGCGTGTTATGCTTTATTTTTAATGAATATTTGTAGCTTCATATAAATTCATTATCGAAGGTGAAATGATGATGCTCCCTCAACTCTAAATGCTTCTAACATTATCAATTTCTCGTAATCATTACCATGTGAAAATTTTATAGAATTATGAAAATTTGCTCACTGTTGTATTGACTATTTCAGAACAATTGGGAACGGGTATTTTCAGCTATAGAAATGATTAAAAACAAACGGGTTGTGATTGACTAATTAAAATTTAAAGAATTCTCTGTAGCTCTCTGTAACTAATTTAATTCCAAATATTAAAGTTTTAGCTAAGTCAAAGCAAACTCCTGCTCTGTCATCTGACTATACTTCTGCAAAGGGGTAAGATTCCCCCTCCTAATGAGTGTCCTGGGTAGGACACAAAACTGCATCTGATGGTGAGGTTCCAATCCTGGAGCTTTGAGGAATGTGGAGTGCCCCTTCATTGCCATTACTCCCAAGTCTACTCTGACCCAGATTGTTAGTACTTGTTTGGGTCCCATCCATGGATCAAATGGAACTGTTAAATCATTTACTAAGGATTATTATTATTATCATTAGTTATTTGAAACCATATAGCTGTGTGCAAATTACTTAGATTAAATAGAAATACTTGATAAATAAAATTATGCTGTTATGTTCGCTTTTGGACTAACACTCTTGGGAAAGGTATAAACTCATTTAAAAATAAACTTGCCTGCAAACTATTCATGCACAAATTATATAGGATATGGTATTAAATAACCTACAAAGGGTGATATGCCATGAAACTCTAACCAACCAACAACCAAAATAGGCTCAAAAATTTTGTTAATGGAAGTAATGTTCATTTTGTTTTTATATTCACCAAATTATGTAAAAATGCTAATTATATTTATATAAATAATTTTATAAGAATTTGTATGTGACATCTGAACTTGTGCATGGGAAATTTGAGGAATGCAATGTGAAAATTGACCATCCTTGCTTATAAGAACTTTTTCAAATGTATACTGCCTTTTGTAATCTAGGAATTGGATGCATACCCCTGAGGATGGTCAGAGATAGCACTAGATGAGATAAAAAAAAATGAGTATCCATTATTCTTAAAATAATTACCTCTTGTAATTCTTTAACAATGTGGCAAAATGCTAGAAAAATAGTTTATAGTACGTGACAAAATCCTAAAAAGAATACAGTTTATAGTATGTGACAAAATGTGAGAAAAATACAATTTATTTTTTATAAGTACTTTGTGAATATTATGTAATATGTGATTTATACTACAAATTCAGTTTATGTTGAAGCAAAGGATTATTTACTTATACAGGAGTAAAGAAAATACAGCATAGATTCCCAAATTTGCACAATCTGGTGGTTAGGTCTACAAAAAATGTGTATGTTCCCAAAAAGACTGATGAACCAATAAACATGATAGAACAAAACACACATTTACTGCATGGCTTCTGAAAAGATAATTACATGATCAAAGACATTTGGGGGAATCTCCATGGTGTAGTGGCTAACATGCTGGGCTGTGATATCATAGTAAGAGAATTTGAATTTCAGTCACGCTATTATATTCACTTTCAGACTAATCCCCTCAAGAAAGGTATGAACCCCTTATCTGCACAGCTGTAGGTTAAATAGTACCACTACTATCCTTCTTCGAGGATGGCTTTGGCATTAAATAACCTATGACGATTGATATGCCATTAAATAAAGAAACCAAATCAAAGACACTCAGGATTTCTTTTATATATTAGTACAAGTTGTTAATCTTATGACTACTATTAATGAATATTCTGTATTTTTATATTTAAGGAGAAATGTTTTATAATATTGAGTTAGCTAGCACTAAAATTCTCACTATCTTTTTGTAATCTCTATGTACAAAGGTGTTGTAACCTAACAAAAAATTACTGAATGAGAAATATTTAAAATGGAGGTTGGAAATGAAATGGAAATCTTTATAACGTTAACAAAAAATAATACTTGCCAGCAGTGGGAAGAAGGTAAACCACTGCTTGTGGTGACTACTTTGTCAGCATTTTTACCCACCCCCACAATAGTGTCCAACATATTTATGAAGAATGGACATACCTATTAATGTTCATAGGTATGGTATATAACAAAAGGTCAACTGAAAACTTTATACACTGACCATGATACATTCATAGAATGTGACCAAATGAGGTTTACTTTTCTACATAGTCCCCCTTGAAATACACACACTTCTTCCATTGATGTTGCAATACTTAGTTAGATCCCATTGATCCAAAAAGTCATCAACAGCAGATATGATGTCATCATATGAACTTTTTGGTCCAGCCTCTTATGTAACTGTAACCCAGCAAAAACTGCATATCATGGCAAGATCTTTATTAGAGCAATGAACTTAGAAATTCTTTTAGAGAATAAAGCAATTTCCAGTTCAATTCTACTGAATAATTTTGTGGTGTTTTTATTCATTTTTAATTGCACCAATTCCTGATTTAACAGAGATAACTATGAAATTGTAATTAGAATCCTTCACTCTTTATTAAATAGAAGTATCAGTATTATCATGGACCATGGTTATAATGAAAACTCAATGTGTTCACAGTTGACTAGTTAATCACAATTCTGTAAAACACTTAATGCCGATGATGAAATGTTAAAGAATGCATAACTAGATAATGAATTGATATATTTGAATTGCAATCCAGTTTCTCTCTCTCTCTTTTTTCTTTTCTTTTCTTTTTTTGTCATATGTAGGATCATTTATAATTTTGGCATCTTTCTTGTCAATTCCTGATCTTCATGGTACACAGCATCCAAAGGACTGTTCTATGAGAAGAATTTTATTGATAAAAGGTGAATTGTTGGTTTTCTTGAACATGTTATGAAAGAATGTTAAGGTAGTCTTTTCATTTTTTTTTCTTCATTGACTTGAGGGGAAATAGTTTTATCATTCTTTTTTTCTCTTCTTTAATCTTTACATGGTATAAAGTCAATTTTGTGTTCCATTAGCTGATTTTTTGAAGAACATAAGAAATAAGATGTTGTTCAGACATATTCAATTCTTTGTCTCTTCAGAGTCAAAACTAGGAATGTACATTAAAATATTAGAAAATTCTATGAACTTCTTGGATTTAAAATGGTAAATACCACCATGGCTTTAAAATGAATTTAAAAGTATTGCAATTACTTAGATATCATCTTTTTAATTTTTAATCTTGCTTTTAATTGCAAGTTAAAACAAAAAAAATCTGCATAAGGTGTAGACATTTTTTATATCGTCCAAAATAAGTGTCTTATTAGATACTTAAAATATGTATGACAAAAAACCTGTTTAGTTTGTATGTACAAACTCATATGCTAAACAGTGCCAAAGATAACCTAGAGAAAACTTTAATCCTTAATGATCTTCCATACCTGCTAATTATATTTTTTGTTTGCAATTTAAAAAATTTCAATTTTCTATTAAAATTCATGAACTCATTGGATTTTGTTACACTTCATATTTCTCAATTATTAAGTTATTAAATTACATTTTAGAAGTGTCTAAGAATAATGATAAATTTTAAAGTATTAATTTTTTTTTCTTCTCTTTTCAGCAGTACATATACTAAAATTTTAAGTTTCAAATAAAATTTCTACTGATTTAATTTCTCTGGAGATTTCTCTAATAGAAGTTGAAATATTTTACTGTTCAAAGATATTTTTCACAAACGTTTGTAGAAATAACTTTCACAAGTTATTCAAACCTCCTTAATATAGAGGTTTGATTAACTTGTAAAAATTGTTCCTACAAACTTTTCTTCCAAAATACCATTATTTCTATATATATATATATATATACACACACACACACACACTAACAATTTTATTGAAATCAGATTAGCAGATTTTTGTTACATCTAAAACTTTACTCATGAAAGTTGTCATATAATGTAAACAAAACAAATATGTCTAGTTGTATACAGTGGACACAAATTTTTTTATATCAGAATTTTCAATCTTTCTTCTTACTAATATCACAAAGATTGTTTATTGAATTACCTCTTATACAAGATTTTGGAATTTGTTCTTCACATATCACTTTTTCATCAAATGTATGTGAATAAAAGGGTGTTCAGATGACAAGAAAACCACAATCATTTCAAGTAAACATAACTTTTTGGTATTATATAATATACAATAATCAAACTAATAAATATCAGAATTATTTTAAAAATCAAATAATGTTAAAAAGCCTTTAAGCATAATTATTTTCTTTCTTCTTAATTATATAAATGTAAGTGGATAGAGTGTTCACCAATGGTCTGGGAGACCTGGATTCAATCCCAGGTCACGTCATACCAAAGATTTTAAAAATAGTACTCGATACCTCCTTGCTTAACACTCAGCGATATAAGGTACGTATCAAGGGTAAAGTGGAGCAATCCAGGGAAAAGAGTGGCGCCCTCCCCTACACCTGGGTGTAGTAGCTATTGAAAAGGGAGCCTTCTGGTCACCTTCGACTACAATTGCCAACTTTACTTACTTATTTCAGTAAAAGAATCAAACTATAACATTTGATTTCAGAGCAAGGTTTGAAAATTTGTTGTTTTGGCATATCTTTTAAAATTATTGCAGGCATTAAACTGTCAGCCAAGATTGTATATACTGTGTCAGTTTTCATTAAGAGGCAATAAAGTTTTACTGCCTTTATGAAATTTTAACTTATTTCTTGTCCAATTTTGATTCTATGCTTGTTAATAAAACCCTTAAGTATGTTTTTAGCACATTAACTTTTGAAAATTCCAAAGCTTTTAGCAAAGGATTTAATAAACATTAATGTCATTATAATTATGAACTGAAGCCTTACTATCTGGTTAGTTAAACCGAATCTTTCATCTTTTTGTTTAACTATATAAAGCAGACTTCTGGTTGAAAATTTCCTGTTGCCTTTCAGTCACAGAATTATAAAGACTTAAAAAAAATCATATTGCTGTGTTTACATTTGTATATAAGCAGTGACCACGAAGGGGTCCATAAACCTCTTTATGACATTTATTATAAATTTTCACAAAAACATATTTAAGTATATACTCTTGTTAATGATTTCAAGAAAAAGTTACATGGATAAATTTATGGCTAGTTTGATTTAAAATAGCACTGAGTTAGTACTGATTCTTTGTAGGTTATTCTAGTCAAGTGGACTGGTCTATACTATCTATCTATCGTGATGTTGTTTGCTATATTTATAGATAGAGAGTTCTCAATTTTGGTGATAGAGCATAGATATCTGATTTAGGGCAGGATTTGATGATCACATAGGCAAGAAACTAACAATCACCAAGTGTTATTGACTGTACTTATCTTGTCAGATTTACCAAACTCTACCATTTCTCTCTCTCTCTCTCTCTCTCTCTCTCTATATATATATATATATATATATATATATATATATATATATATATATATATATATTATAATTAAATACTAAAACATAATCACAACAATGCTTGAAGATGAACATTTTCTCTAATTTTATCTGTTTCATTTTGTATAATGTGCACCATATCTCTCTGTTCAGCAAATATTAATTTGCTTGTCTAATATTGTCCTAAGATAAAATTCTAGTGTAATGTAATTTTCTTATGTTGCTATTTCAGACAAGTAAATAAACCAAGAATTGTGTTAATAGCCTTCTATAATTAACAGTAGGCATAATTCTTGCCTTCAAAGAGTTGTTTTCCAAAAATAACAACATTTGACTGGTTAACATTTATTCAATACTAGATGAACCTTGAACTTGTTGAATTCCTGTCATAACATCAGCCCATGATGATATTGATGTTTCTATTTAGGAAGGATTAAAGGATTCTATTTTGTATTTCTTAGTTATTTTTATCATATTAAGTTGCAAATGGAATTTTTTTTTCCAACTTAGAGTATTTTAAATGTATTGCTCTAATAAAAAATCTTGCTATGATGTACTATTTTTGCTAGGTTACATTTACCTACATATATTCAAAGATAATGAGAATTTTAGTAATATTTAGGTAGCTATAGTGGCTGTACTGATAAATGTAGATCTACAGTGTTGTTTAGTGGGCTCCATGACAAAAAGAGGAAATTGATGGTCCAAAGTTACAGTCAAATTTTGTTTGGCTTTGGAGTTAGACTTAAGTGAAATGTATAGCAAGTGATAGAGTAATAGTTAGATACTTTTATGTCCATTAGTTATGTGGTATTAGGCTATGTCCAGTTGGGAAGACCATTAATGCAATTGATGTACTCTATGCTACATTTACAATTCAGTACAACCCATAAAGAAAAGAAAGACTGACCACATTTAATACATCCTAATATATGAATTCTATTCAAGACACATTTAACTTGGGCTCTTCATGCCCTGAAAATCCACTTATTCCAGTTACTTTGACATCTAATATATAAACTTGATTTTCTCTCTGCAACACTAAAGATGTTATATCATGAAATTTTATTTAAATAATAAAATGAAATTATTTGCTTGACTAGTATATTAAATCCCAAGTAACTTGGGACAATTTTTTTTCTATACATAGAAAAATTTTTAATTGTTTCTTATAAAAATTGTTACTGTATATATTAACCCAATCAATCCACTATGAGCAAGATGTAACACAAGATCAGTTTCTAAGTGGAGTAAAAGCGGGTTTAAATTCAGTTTTTCTTTCTCTTAGGTTGCCTCACCAATGCTAAAGAACCCAATCTGTTCTACAATTTACTCATAACTAGGAGGAAAAGAAATGGATTCATGCTTTTCTCAAGGGCAATAGCGCGAAGTGACATGCAAACAGCCTTGTCCAGGTCTTTGAACTTGGATCACTGATGTCGTTTCTTACCAGCTCAGTCTGCTAGGTCTGTAAAATACACCAACTACATCTCTGTAGTAAGACCCCCACCTCCTTAACCAGTGTCCTGGATATAACACAAAATTGCATCTGATGGTGAGGCTCCAGTCCTAGAGTTTGGTTACTGTAGAATATTCCTTTATTGTCATTACTCTCTGGTCTACTCTGACCCAAAGTGATAGTTGCCTTTAGGGTCCTATAGAACTGTTTAACCATTTACTAAATTTGAAACCATTTATGTCAAAAAGAATTACTAGTGTTGAATAGCAATTCTTGAAACCATTTAACTGTGTGCAAACAAATGAGCTCTAGCAACATACTAATCGTTTACAAATCATATATCTAATATATATATATATATATATATATATATATATATATATTGTATGTGTGTAAACAGGATTTTGTATTAAATAACCTAAAAGGGTTGACATGCTGTAAAACACAACCAACCAACCATTCTCTATGATGACAACTGTTATACTTTGTGCTCTTCCATGATAATAAAAAAAATTGTTACTGTATGTAGCTTGATATAAGCTTTGAGAATTTTATGGTTATACTATTTGATTATTGTAGATATTAAACTAGTTTCTAAAGAACATTTTTTTTCTATCAACTGGTGCTGAATTTTTATTTTTTCCATTTAGTTAACTATTATAAAATGAAATTATTGGGCAATTTTTAAAAAGTATTTTTTGTTTTCTGGGATTCATAGAATTTTATTAAGACTTATTTTAAAAAAAGTGTTAATATCTCTATAATGCAGCAACTCCTTGATAAATGACCAAGTGGCAATAAAGTTTGTGAAGTTTTCTTTAAGAGAAATAGTCTACTTTTGAGCAGAAAAGCAACCATGTATTTGCCTTCCATTTTGAAGTTTGAAAAAGAAAACTAAGGATTGTTTTTCATTGTAGCTTAATAAAACAACTTGGTATTCAGTGGCTTCTGGATAAACACTGAAAATGTTTGATCTGATACTCATATTATTTATGGCTCATTAAAATAGATCTGGAGCTGTTTTGACCGATTTAAATATGAAATATAATTTTACAATTTTTGGAATTATTCAGGATTTTGGATAGAACCTTAAGTCTTGACTGTTGATTTTGGGCACTTAGTTTAATTGTTGATTTATTTAACAAGTGTCAGAAGTGTCTGAAAATGTTTTGTTATTAAACAAAAATTGATTAGACTTTTTATTTAAGAATTTTGAGTTAATATCTTAAATGTTGGGAAACCAGTAAAAAAAAATAGAAATAATAAAATCAGTTTCAAGGCTTAAGCTAATCTATTTAATTTAATATTTAAAATGTTGTTTGAGTCTATGATCCTATATTTCACTGCCCTGTCATATACTGATTGTACCCCTGTAGACACTAAACTGCATCTTATAGTGAGGCTCCCATTTTGGAGATCTGGGGAGTGTGGAGTATCCTTTCATTACCATTACTTCTAGATCCACTCTAACCCAAAGTTGTAGTACCTGTTAAAGTCCTCATCTATCAGTGAAATAGAACTGTTTAATAATTGTGTGCAAAAAAAACAAAACTTTAGAAACAATTGCACAAAAAATGTAAATATAAAATCATATTGCAAAATGCATATTGGTGTTGGCTGTATAGTATTGAACTTGTTAAGGTATTAGTAATGAATAGATGGTTTTGATTTTAAACTTATCTTTTATTTGTAACAAGTGTTTTAACCCCTGCCTCCCACACAAGCATAAAAGTGCCCCGGAGAAGGAAAACTTGAATTCAAATTTTAGATGAGACAATGATAAATTAATTCTGTAAAATTACTCAGGAAGTCTAAGTGGTAATAGGATGATTGCAAAGTTTTTCCTGACCGTTACATAAAAAGTTTACAATGAATTGTAAATAAAGCAAATTACGTGCTGATAAAACTTTCTAAAATAGTATTCAGTATGCGTAGCAAATACCAAGATTAGTGTAACAATTTTCACATTATTTGGAAGGCGTACCTAGCTAATGGTTATTGTCATTGGAAATGTAATTGGTGATCAGAGTTCAAATCCTGCATGATGCTCTATTTCAGTTTGTGCTGATGCCTTTGGGAAAGGCATGAATCTATTTCTTTTTCTCCCTAGGTATGAGTAAATAGTAGGGCAGACTGAATTCTTTAACCTTAGGCAACTAGTTTAAGAGAAGGAAAACTGAATTCAAACCAGCTTTTACTCCACTAAAAAATTGACCTTTGTGTCACATCCCAGCAAAGACAGATGGTTGGGTAAATACAGATGTTTTTCCCCATTCGATTTTGTATCAAACTAAGCTAAGTAAATATAAAACAAGATTACAAGTTTTGTTGCAATTGGTTGGTTGAAAGTTAGATTTTCTCCTGTAACTTTTCTTTCTTTTCATCTGCTGTTACTTTTTATTCAACATTTTTTTTCACTACAAATCTTCAAGCTCAGATATTTTCTTTTTTATTCCCACTCAGCATAATATTTACCTATTTTTCTTTTTTTCCCCACTCTCTTTTTAAGGTAGGTTTGCTCAGCATATAAGTATTGACATTTACCCTTTTTCCTTCTATATGCACATTGTTATAAGCCTGTATTTTATAATCTATACTATATATATTAAGCAAAAGTAGTTGCTGTGTTAAGGAGATGACTGATCCTATGTCTGCATGTTAGTGCAATGTTAAAATACTCAGAGAATAAAGCTATTTCCAGTACAATTTGTTACTTGATAATAGTGTAGGAGTCTGCAATTATACTCACCCATCATTATAATTTCTCTGAGGTGATAATTGTCAAAAGCTGACTCTAAAGTGCTTCTCCTTATAGTTTGTTTATACATCTGCTGTTGGTAGTTATAAAAATTTGAATTCAAATAGCAATGTGTGATTGTAATGATATTCATAATTCTCTTCTCATAACTTTAGCTGTTGTATATATGTTTACAATTTGGGTATTTTTTTACTTCTATGTTCTGTGATTGTTTCTTTTTATCCTTTTTAGGCTATAAAAAAGAGAAAGGCATTGTTTATATAGCATCCAAATCATGCCGCATCTGATATGTTATGTAATGTTTGACTATGTGTTTATTTATGTAATAAATTACAGTTAGAGGAAATCCCTAACATGCTAACATGCCAGACTACAACAGTGTAGTGAGTGAGTTTGAACTCCAGTCATGCTATTATGTTCACTTTCAGATGAATACCTTTGGGAAAGGTATAAACTCTCTTATCCTCTCCTGCTATAGGATAAGTAGTATCACTACAAAGGACAGCATCGAATAACCCCAAAAGATTGATATGCCATTAAACAACAACAACCACCCAAAAAACAGAAAAACTTACAGTTAAGTATAATTATAAATTCTATAAATAGGAAGTAACTCAACATTAGACTGATAAATATAGCCTTTAAGTTAGTGCATATAATTATAATAATAATAATAAAACTGCTACACTGATGGAAGTAGTCTACAAACTATGTTGAAAAATGAATTTCATTTGGTTACATTCCATGAAAGTATCTTGGTTAGGTTATGAACTTTTCAGCTGACCTTCAGGTAACATTTATTTAAACTTTGCAATTGATTATAAAATTAATATGACTCTACATTGAGCTGAATGGTTGCTAAAGGTGGCCTTTTAAGAGAGTTTGCATATATATATATAATATGGTGTTTAAATAAAAGTTAATATACATCTAAAGTTACCTGGCATTGTCTTGGTTAAAGCAGATTCAAATCTTAATTGCTTATATCTATGCATCTCCATATAAATTCATGTGTGTAAAATATAAATATTTTATCTTCCTTTTTTGTCTTCTGTGTTTAGTTTTTAACTATTTATTTACATGTGTGTTCATGTTTAAGTGTGTGCGCGTGCACGCACACACACACACATTCATTTACGGTGTGCATACATATGCATTTGTGTATATGTGTCTGTTTAATTACATGCATGTACTTCTTTATGTATATTAGCTGTTGCCATCAAAATTCCATTAATGATTACACAAATGAAAACTATTCTGAGATAAATTGTTGATTTTTATTTAAAATCTGATGAATTAATGTTTACCTAACAAAAATAAATGAAATATAACCATGTAATAAAAAAAAAAAAACTTGAATAAATTAAAGATCTGGTTTGGGGAAGTGGCTCACTTTTGTACATAAATATATTCATCTTATTCTTGAGAAAAATTTAGTTAACTTTCTAAGTGGGTAGTTTGCTTTACAACAAGGCTAGCATTACCAGTTCATATGACCAGTAATTATAAAAGCTATCAGTAAAACAGTTGCTTATTAAAACATTAAAAACAAAAACTCCAAAAAACTGATTAAGAAAAATAAAATTTGAAAATGAATGATGAAATATAGTCATTCATTCCCAGTCTTATTTTATGTCATAACTTTTTTAATAAGTGATTTTTAAAGCAAAAATATGCAAATTACTTAACTATATTAAAAAAAAAACAAACAAACCCTACTATTTTTCAAGTTATATAGCAGGTTTAGAAACATTTTTTAATTGGGAAGAAGTAGTTGTTTTTGCACTATATTTCAATGTAGAACTGGACATGGATTAAAAACAAATGTTATATATAAAATTTTATTTTTCTTATTCACCTCATGTTTAGTCAAGTATTAATCTTTCAATTATTCAATATCTTACATGTCATATGGATTGAACAGAAACTACTTGTTGGTGTCCTCCTTTTGTTTGTTGTGAGGAATTAAATATATCCCTTATTGACTAACTTGAACATTTCCCATCACTTCATTCCTTGAATAGTAATTATCTTCTTTATCTTAAAGACAGTCATTTTTTTTTTAAGCTTATAAGAAGATTTCAGGCGAAAAGGGACTGGTTGTTATTTATGACCTCATGGTTGATGCTAACTTCTATTTCTGTTCAACAAAGGAAAATAATGTAAGAATTTACTTATATATCTGAATGAAAATATGTATATGTGAGAATACATCTCAAGGTCTTGATATGATCCCAAGTAGATTTAATCAACATTATTTGTCAAGACCTAATGTAACATGTTTTGTAATTATCACCTTTTCAGCAATACTTTAACAAAATGTAAGAAGAGATGGATTTGCCAAATCCCAAAATGCTTCAGACATACCTTTTGGGATTAAATGTCTGGTTAATCTCAAAGTAACCACTATTAGATGATAATTTAATAACAGTTTATATTATATCATTTCTATTTTTAGTATTTCCATAATTTACAGGTTAAATCTGATAAGAAAATGTTTTTTCAAAGCATTTGCTTTATTCCCAATACCCACTAAATTGTGTGTGCATATACATGTATATATAGAGAAAAAGACACGCGTGCGCGTGCACACACAATTAAATTAAAGCATTTTTAATCTGTAAAATGTTTAGTGCTCTATGCACAAAAATGTACAGCTATATCACAACATATTTCAAGTCTAAAATAAGAATTAAAGTGAATAAAACTCAAGACTCAGTTTCATATTGTCAGTCCTCAATTTGGTTACAAATATGTTCCTGTTTGCCACAGTCTGTTCTTAAACAAAATAGCACACAATTAGTTTATAGCAAGTTAGCACACAGCTAGTTTGGGAATAAGATGAGTTATGCTTTGTTTCCCTCGGCCAATTCATTTCTCATGAATTTCTTTCTCTTCTTACTATAAGATTCCTTGAGTTGGTCCATTGAGTAAAAAGTGATACCCAACAATACTTATATACAATAATCTATAATAATAATGATATATATATATAAACAATAATCTTTCATATATAAACAATAATCTATAATATATATGTACACACTCACACATACACACAATAATCTATAATAATAATAATAAATAAATATATATTAAATATATATATATTTAATCCATGGAAAATATTCTTCGATACTGGTTTTCATGTTGTTTTTTGCAAAATAACAATCATCAGGCAGTTAAGATCTTAACTGCCTGATGATTGTTGTTTTACAAAAAACTCCATGAAACCAAGGGTCGCAGAATATTTTCCATGGATTAAATACATGGATTAAATATATATATATATATATATTTTTTTTTTTTTTTTTTTTTTTTTTCATCATACGTGTGAAAGCACGTGCGATACCCTAGCCTCATCAGCCGCCAACCAGGGTGATAACACAGTTTCGGTAGCTCAAGGCGGCTACCGAAACTGTGTTATATATCTAATATATATTTATTTATTTATTATTATTATAGCTCTATCCTAGATATTGAGCGCTCTCTATATTATATTGCACTTGGTTCGACACTTACCCACAAAGTGATTTAGTGACAACCAACACGTATATATGTTTATATATATAGTAACTGTGTTGATTGTCACTTTGTGGGTTTGTGGTGAACCAAATGCGATATAATTTGGAGAGTGCTCAATATCTATGATAGAGCTAGTATATAATAAGTAAATATATATTAGTTTTTATATGTATTTGATAGCATGGAAGCTTGTCTGCAACTTTGGGTTTCATGACATTTTATAAATGACAATCACCAGGCAGTTAACAAAAGATATATATATATATATATATATATATATATATATATATATATATATATATATATATATATAGAATACAACTTATGTTGTTTTTCCTAGAGTGCTCAATATATACTACTGAGCCACTACAGTCATATCTAGACAAGCATTTGATGATTGTTACATGATCATAAAATTCAATAATCCAATAACTTTATGCTGACTGACTGATTTTAGCCCTCTTTTTTTTTTTTTTTTTTTTTTTTTTTAATATATATATATATAAAAGCAATTTTAGAATGATTTTAACCCCAGTCTAAATATGACTTAAGGCAAAACTTAAATACAAGAGGGTGAATGAATAAATCTACAGCTTGACACATTAGCTGAATCTTGTATAATATTCAATCTTTTATTAATGTTCACCACTAAATTAAGTGCATTAACAAGGAAAGAGATTATGTTGAAAAATAAATATTTGTTGTATAAAATTAATGTTTATATACTTACATTGAGATGGTAAATTGTTTTTATAGTGATTATTTGTATGTTATACAATTTCTCATAATTTTTCACTGGATCCTCTATTTAAAAAAAAAACAATGTTGGTTTAGCTCAACAAAGAAGTGCACCCCCACTCACACAACTAATACATTTCTGAGATGAGAGCATATTTTTGATGGGGGCCGAGTATTTGGGAAGAAGTAATGAAAATTTATAACTAAGATATTGTTTTTTGCCTTGGGAAATTGTGTCAAATGTGTTTGTGTGTATAGGCATTCACCTAAAGTGAGTTAAGCTGGCTCTGCATGTGTATTCATGTGTGGAGTTTCTTGAGGATCCATTTCAGAAGGTGGTCCCCAGCCACATTCATGTAACAGATTTGAACTCGGTTTTCCTTCTCCTAGACCAGTTGCCATGCCAAGTTTAAAGAGCATAATTATTAGAATGGAAATTCCTTTTTTAAAAATGCTTCCTTTAATAAATAGATACTGTTGTTTGGTTGGATTATTTAATGTGGAAGTTGTTTTTTTGACAGCAATTTATATGGTTTAAGTAATTTACTCACAGTTATATAGTTTAAAGTAACTTCCTATTTATTATCGATGTATATATCTTCAGTTAACTATTATTATCTCATACTAATAATTTACAAGCCTTTATAAATGGTTTGGAGTAATTATTTATGATAAAAATAATTTGTACACAATTATCATTTTTCTATCTAATAATAATACTAATAATTTGAAAGCAATCAAACATAATTCACTATAATTTTAAAAAAGTGAACACTTCATAGTTTAAATTTTTTCTTTACCTCTTATAATAGTTGTAGTTATTTGACATAAGTTCTCAAATGAATTTATTTTATCAATTCTTATGGTGAAAATAAAGTATTGTAATAGAAATTATTTATTTCCTATTGAATTGGAGTTGATAAGGATTTTTAAGAGTTTAGAGTTATAAACAGAAAATTGCATTATGGGATATTAAAAACCCTCAGCTGAATTGCAGTTGAGTTTGGGTCAGAAAAAAAGCATTGAAAATTAAAGTGTTTTGTTTCTTCTCATGGTTAAGCTTATTGTCACAGGTTAGTTTTAATGAAAGAAAAAAAATGTTTTCAAAATGTAGGAAATACTTATATTATAAGAAATCAATTTAGTACTTTTAAAATGTATCATAACAATATAATGTAAAGATCTACTATTATAGTTGATTTGATAAATAATTGTTATAAATAGCTTTCGACTTGAGAAATCTGATAAGAAAATCATTGAAAGTTTTTCCCACCTGCTTCTAGTGGTTGTTTTCTATCTGGATATTATCTTTTCATTTGAAGATGCTGGTCATGGTCATTACAATTGGTTTGCCACCCACCAAACCAGAATACACAGCTTCTAGTATAGCCTTAAATTCCAAATTGTTTGTGATGTGCTGTAGCTTTGATTGACTTCATACGACTGCACTGGAAGCTCATTAATCTGAACACCTTGTTTCTCTAATAACCATTTCTGGATGATTGATTCTTCCACACTGATGAGTTCCCTCAAGGATTTTCAGTTGATATCAATAGAACACCTCAAACATCTATGTTCAATATATTGTATGATGCATGTATACAAAGTTGTCTATGTAGACATAATTAATGACCACTTATGATGTACATGTATACAATTGTGAGTGTTTGTATGTATATACACACACACGTAAGGTGTGTATGTGTGTTTGTATGTATTTAATATTTATGTGCACATGCACACATTCAAGCATATTGTATGTGTAGTTAAATTAATAGAAAGCTTTCATTTTAATATTTAGTCTGCCTGTTATGATGATGCACAATATAAATAAAATCAGTATTTTAATAAAACTGTCTAGGTGTTCACAATATCTTAATCAGTCATCCATATAGATAAAATATAGTTTTTTCCCCCCTACATCCAAAATGATGTACAGTATTCTTTCATTTTAATATAATTTATTCAATATGTTCACAATATACAATTGTGATTTTTGCATAGTTATATCTAGAATATTGTCTATTTTGATTTTTTTTATACAAAGGCATGCTGAAAAAGTTATTGGCCATACCAAGAAGGGAATGACTTGGAGCAATAAAATGTAAATATTATTCTGCATGATTATCCTGCTGTTCAACGGAGTTGACAGCATTTTTAAAATTTCTTTACCCTTCTCTCCTCATTAACAAAAAAGGAAAAAAAAAATACTTTTCTTCTTGGTTGGGCTAAGAACTTTTTAGCATTTTCTCATATACAAAATTTTTTACTTTTAAGAATGTGTGAAAAAAAAACACAACAAAAAGACTCTTAATTAATCTACATTTTATGTAGCTACGACCAGTATTTAATGGTTTCTCTGGTATTGATTTATTTTATGCATATTTTCAAAGATCAAAGTAAAGTTGTTTTTTTTTTTTTGTTTTTTGTTGTTTTTTTTTTTACATAAAAGAAATATTTAATATTTGCTCTAATAAATTTTAACATGTTGATTTCCTATATGTTATACCCATGTATAGATATTTCTGGGTTATATATATATATATATATATATATATATATATATATATATATATATATATATATTTATCATTAACTTTATATCTCATTGTCTACCATAACATGAGTATTATATTTATCATTATCCATTATGTTTATAATATGTATGCTCTTGTAATAATATAAAATGAAAATACAGACTATATATTATATTGTAATGCATGTAAAAATGTGCATTTTTATATTATATTAGATAAAGTAATGTATGCTACCAAGGATGGTGTGATTTCTATCAACAGTATTCTATCTTGACATATTTGGAAAGTAACTTCAGATTTGATTTCTTTATTTGTTTTTAGCTATTATAAATCCAAAGATATCTACTTATTATAGCTTGTCTATTTAGCATGAGTCTCAACTACTACATATTTTTTTAACAATATCTTTTTCTATATTAATTTTTTTTCTAGATCATCCTAATTATGTCTGTATTGTTTAAAAACAGCACAAGTATATTGAGAACAGAATTACATGCCTTTTAAACTTAAAGTTTCAAAGTCAGTTTTGTGCTCATTTTATTGATTTTTTAGTTTAAAATCCTGTACGTTAGATTGCATATTTATACATAAACTCACATTAATAAAGATATCTAATTGTAAATTTTGTTTTAGAAATTCCTTGAAGTTATTAAAAAGAAGCTGGGTAATATGTTAAAAACACAAAACTGCTTTGAATTTATAAACATTTTGTGTGCACAGACTTATACATCATATTTAGTCCTGGTTAAAAGCATGGTAAGAGTAACTTACAGCTGGACTATTTTAGACCTTATTTTTCCAGTGTAGGTGTCATTGGGAATGAGACAAGTTTCAGTAAATGGAAGAGGCTTTGTTAAGAGATTGAGGTCTAAATACTTATTGAAAAGAACAAATTTATGGATGGAAAATTAATTTTGTTTCTTGCATTCTTTTGTAAAAATTTCAAACCTACTGATATATTGTGGTTATTTTGTGCCCAGCAATAAACAATATTTCAATGGAAGGAATAAATTTGACAAAGATAATTGTCAGTTTTTATAAATCTGAGAGCTAGTGATATTCATTCCAATATTTTCATTCAAATATGAAATAACAAAGAAAACTGATATGTAAAATTTTGCAATTTCAGCAAAATTTTTAGATAATGTTATTGCTCATAGGCTTAACTGAGGGCAAATGAGATAATGGTCATTGGGTGATTAGCTAAGAGACTTATCAGCAAAGAAATCCAACTTTCATTATTTATGATGAATCCTCAGACAAGACCTGATGTTGTTGTTGTTGTATTATTATTATTATTATAATATCATCATCTTCATCTAAATGGTATAAATTTATTCCTTATATGACCATTATCATTAGAGAATCTTATTATTAAGAATAAATTAAATCTTTCTATTTTTCTGTTTTCTGAAATAGCAAAACCTTATGTTGATATATTTGATTAAAGTTTTGATAAAATAAGCTATATTTTTATTTGTTAATTTAAGAAAACTTTTTTTATAATATGAATTTGATACTTGTGACTTTTCATATTATATACATAAAAAAAAATCTTTTTTTTCTTTTTGTTCAAGCAATGTTTTTTCTATTTGCTTTTCATCTTTCTCAATTCTTCTCTCCATTTTTTTCCTCTCTTTGTTCATTTTTAAAAAAATTCCTTTCTTGTTTTTTTCTCTCTCTCTCTTGCTTTCTTTTTTCCTTTTTCTCTCTCTCTCTTGCTTTCTTTTTTCCTTTTTCTCTCTCTCTTGCTTTCTTTTTTCCTTTTTCTCTCTCTCTTGTTTTCTTTTTTCCTTTTTCTCTTGTTTTCTTTTTTCCTTTTTCTCTTGTTTTCTTTTTTCCTTTTTCTCTTGTTTTCTTTTTTCCTTTTTCTCTTGCTTTCTTTTTTCCTTTTTCTCTTGCTTTCTTTTTTGTTTCTTTTATTCCTCTCTCTGTTTATTTTATTTTGTTTATTTATTTACTTATTTTTTCTCATTCCTCTTTCGGTTTCATTTTTTTTCATTTCTCTTTCTGTTCATTTTTTCATTTTTCATTCCTCTCTCTGCTTCATTTTTTTATTCTTCTCTTATTCATTTTTCCTTTTTGTTTACTTATATTTTTCAAAGTTTTCATTTCCCCTGCTTTCTACCTATTATTTTTCTTATTATTTTTCTCTTTTCCTTTCCTTTCCAGAATCTTCTGTTAACCAGAACATTATTTACTCTGCACTAACAGTAGCAAGAAGTACCTTGAAAACTGTACCATCTTGTTCCATTTGCTAACATCAAAGCTGTTAGATGAAGTAAAGATGTTACTTTTGTAGCACTAAGTTGCAAAAACCAACCCTCTTCCTTCCCTCCCTTTCATATTGTTGTTGTTGCTGATGATGATGCACTGGCTTTGTCTGCAAATTCTGCTGCTTGCTTCTCTTATAGCCTGCCCTCTACTGCAACAACAATTTCTGCCAACATTGGTAGAACATCATGCACAAAACTGTCTCGTTTTGTGATACTCAGTGTCCCTTTAAGAAGACAATGCTATGGTTGATATACATCCATTTTACATCTCTGAAGAAAATGAATATCTACAATGGAAATACAAATTATTACTTGCTGTCTTTTAATAAAATATGCTTATTCTTTGAAGATATTTAATAATTATCAAAACTTAATCATTTTTAAATACTGATACAAAAAAAAATGTAGGGATAAACTTTTTGAATATGGAAAATATTTTAGCATTAACTGCTTCTCTTTTTCCTTCAGGGTGGGGGAAGAGGGAAATAAAGGCTTTTTAATTGTTGGTAAGGATGAAGCTTAAGAAGAGTAGAAATTGTTTTTATTTTTAAATAATTTTATTGACAGTTAATGTAAGATAAAGCTTTAGTATAATTAACTTTTAATTGGAAACCAAAAATTTGATAAATATGTAACCATTTATATAAGGAAATGATTTCGTGAAAGTGTCCACACTTAATAACTTATTCAACATTGTAAGTATAATGTCTTAGTAAATGAAAAAGGGTATTTGTAGATTATAGCTCAAGTTTTAACACTATTAAATTTAAACACTATTATTTGATATTTATAACAGTATAAATATAAAAAAGTAGATTTGTTAAATTATTAGCATTACTAAATATGGAAGAAAACTAAATCATCTAAATTCATTATTGCATGCATAAAACATTTTTTTTATAATGCTGAATATAATTGGATTATTTTTTAGTAATTCTGCTAAGAACATAAACACATTCCAGAGAGGCACTCATGGTGTAACGGTTATTGTTAAAGGAAATGTACTCAGGGACCCAAGTTCAAATCCTCATAGAGGCTGTTTGTGTTTGACATAGCATTAATATTCTTTGGTAAATAGTATAGCAGACTGGGCTCATTAACCTTGGTATAGAAACTGGTCTAAAAGAAGGAAAACTCTGAATTTAAACCTGTTGTACTCTTAAAAATTGACCTCATATTGCGTACTGTTTATGGTGGAGTGGTTGAGTAAATGACATTTCAATTTGAATTTTGAATTGGATCAGTTACACTGAATTGTATTCTATAAATTCTACTGTATTGGTTTTTTTTAGTTAGCATTTTATATTATTTGTAAAATAAAAATTGTTTTTTATTTTGAAGGGTACTTAAAAAAACTGAGTCTTTCTTGTCACATTTTTCATTGCATGTGCTGATGGAAAATAAAATTACAATGCCTTTAAGGATGATGATGAGTTTGACCTGGATAGAGGATGTGCATGGGGCCTGAGTACTGTTGATACACCCCTTATTAGAGCGTGTGCAAATCTTGATTTGTATCTGTGATCATTTACTGGAATATTGTATGTTTAGTAAATTAAGACACATTAATTGTTGCAATTTTATTTCGTGTGTGTGTGTGTGTGTGTGTGTGTGTGTGTGTGTGTGTGTGTGTGTGTGTGTGTATGTATTTATCTATTCTGAAGAATTACAAGTAGTTGAGAAGATGGTCTGTAGAAACTACAGAATAAAAAACTGAATTGGATCTACATTACTTCAGATCCAATATGTCTATAGAATAATAGATTTAACAGAAATATCTTGGGAAATATCTTTAGAATTAATTATAAAGGGTAAAATCCTTAAATTTCTAGGGCCAAATTAAAAAGAAAATATAGTGGTGTTGTAATAAGCATAATACAAACTTATTTTGTTTCATCAATCTTATTTTCATATATACATTATTTCCTTCCATTTCATTTGTGAGTATTACAGACACTTGAAGATTTCTAAATCTAGTTTTTTTTTTAAATTTGAATTAGATTTTGAATATTTTTAATAGTTACTAACTTGTTTCTGATAATTTAAGTCATGATGGGAAACAACACGATAGAAACTTATTTTTGTCTCTATTTTGATACTAGTTCTGATATTTTATTTAAAAGATTTTGTTGGTTTGGAAGTGAGATAATTGCCATTTTCCTGAACTTTTGGAAGGAAAATTATTCCAAAAAAAAACACAAACCACATTCTACCTACAAACTACTTGGTTAATTAGCCAGTCTTGATGAAACTTGGCATTTGAACTCTCTTGACTTCAAAGAGTTTTTTAAAGGCATCTACAGTGGGATGTGGATAGAAATCCTACCCCACTCCTGAAAGAACATTTTAGCTTAAAGTGTATCAGGTAAACCTAATTTGTGGAGAAAACAAATAAAATTGCCATTTACAGAACTGCCCCCCCTCAACACACACACACACACACACACACACACACACAAGGACTTTTTCGAAGAAAATTAATTGACAGAACTCTTTCATACAGAAGGCAAAATAGCATTAATTTTTGGTACCTCAAACCCCCAATTCTACAAAATGTGTTTTAGTATATTATTTTTTTACCTTGAGCAACACAAGGTTCTTCTAATAAATATATATATATATATACACACACATCCTGTAAAACAATTCTGAAATCTTGGTGCTT
This sequence comes from Sepioteuthis lessoniana, assembly GCA_963585895.1. NCBI lineage: Eukaryota > Metazoa > Mollusca > Cephalopoda > Myopsida > Loliginidae > Sepioteuthis > Sepioteuthis lessoniana. Next base: position 13,824 of record CAUZXS010006277.1, on the reverse strand, counting down.
AGAAATGACCACCCTGCTTTTATATATTACCTATATGATTAACTGTCACTTGTCTGGAATCAATTTAAATGCCAAGTTTGTTTTTTTTTCAGCCCCTTGAAGCATTTTTTTCTCCTGGAATCCTGATTAATTTTTGCACAAATTGAATCTGATTGCAATATACCTTTAATTCTCTACCTTCCAGTCTGTAATAACACCTTAATTTTTTTCTTTGCCCAGAAGGCTGTAGTTTGTTAATAGTCTTTCATGCAGCTCAAAAATGCAATTGTACTGAAGAATATCTTTTTGCCTTTATTTTTCTTCCTTTCCTTTGCTTTACTTAAGGCAAGTAGATATTATTATATATTTATCTTTCCTTCCTCTATCAAGACATATATTCTGTTGCATTTATTTTGTATGGTTCAATAGCTATATCATTGAAAAGATCCTAATTCCTATGGCTCAAGAATTTGTGAGAAAGGTTATTGTTCTGTTGTTAATCATTCTTATGATAATCTCTTTCTTAATAAGCACTTAGGTTCATTCATTTTACTCAGTCAACATGATTTGCTTATATCTATGTAGTATAGCAGTAATACATATAGTTATGTTTTCTCAATGAAATATTGGTGCTGTGTATACCTGGGGCTGTGGAGTTAGTACATAAAACATTCAACTCTGACTTTTCATACCTTTGCCCCCAACTCTTTCAGTTTATAGTATCACTGAACCCCACTCTTCAGTTTATAGTACCTCTGATCTCCAATTCTTCAGTTTATCATATCCCTGACCCCAACTCCTCAATTGATGGTACCTGTTACCTTGATTGAAAGCAAGTAACATACTGGGCATTTTATCACTGTCATCTCTTTCATAGCTTTCAACACTTTAGGATGAAAATGTTGCAAATACCCTTTTAAGTTTAATACACTGGTAGGTGAATTTATTTTTCAGTGTCACTAAAAACTATTAATTATTTTATCCCATGCTTCAAAGAAATTTTTTTTTACAATAATCATCTTCTATAATATACTGATACACTTAATGTTTCTTATGTTATTTTTGTAAAGTGTAAATAAACAACTGACTTTATTCATGCTTTTTTGTTTGTAATTGTGGATTTTATTTTTCATAGTGCAGCTGTTCACTAACATGAATATCATAAACCTGGTTGCAGTTTAAGATTTGCAAAGAACTCGAAATTAAAATATACACAGAAAATATTACCTGAAAAAAAGTTAGTCATGGTTATGTTACTTGGTTTTTATAACATATCAAGTCTTCATGGTTATTTAATGCCAAATCTTGTTTTGTGTGTGATTATATGATTTGTAAGTGCATAGCTTGTAGGTAACTTTATTTTTAAATGAGTTAGAGCTCATTTTGCTGACACTGTTTAATGGTTTCAAGTATTGCTATTTAATTGCTCATAATTCTATTTAATATTTATCATTTGTTTGCACACAGATGGTTTCAAGTATTCTCATTTAATATGAATAACTTGCACAAAGTTGTATGATTTCAAATAACATATTAATCTCTAGTAAAAGATTGAGCCATTCTATTTTCCCTATAGATGATACCCTAAGAAGTACTACCACCCTGGAGTTGAGCCACTCCTGAATGTTGTCCTGATATCATATGGACTACATATTTTTCGACATAGGGCAGACAGACTGTGGTAAGTTTTTGGGCTATGTTGATCTCTTAAGTAGACTAAGTATATAAATGAATACAATATGGGAATCAATAATTGAAAAGACTAAATCAAATTGTTTTTTAAAGTATCAAGAATAACTGATGCCATTGAATTTTACATTTCTGATTCATCTTTGGATGCTTCTTGGATTGATGAGTGTGAAAAACAATGATGTCATTATTTGAATAAGATCATCATAGTTCTTGAACGCCTTGTTTGATCCACAGTAAAACTTTGAAAAGGATTTCTCAGATTGAATCATTTCTATACTTGGATAAACAAAGGACACCTGAAGAAGGCCAGAGGATACAGCAGCTGAAACATTGTTTTAACTTATTACAATAAAGATGAGGACAGTAGTCCGAAAAATCACAACCAAAATAATACATCTTGTGATTGGTTTTGTTTTGTGCTCACATATAGATAGACATAATTTTTATTCAATTTTTATAGATATTATCATTCTGAGAAAGATATGGTATTGTCTGCTTTAATTTGAAATTTTGTTTTGTATCTATTTACTTAAGGATGACATTTATAGAATTTATATTATGATAAATTGCAAGTAGGGGAAGTACACTATAAAGCACAATTAACTGTTATCTCTCATGAGAAATAATAAGGCTTAGAATGTGAATACAAATGTAGAATTTACTCTTCCTTATTGCAAAGTGGTAGGATGTGACACAAGGTTCAATATACACCCCTCCCTTGGGAGCACTGAAATTAAGTTCTCTCATTATTCCTTTTATGAGAATGCTTCAGGCAGAGGGCAGTAAACCTAACCTTTACCCTTCATAGATAATAAGTATAGGTGTTACTTGGAAGGATAACCCTCTAGGACTAGACTTAGTGCATTGGCATTTTAGGCCAAAGGCTGAGAAGCCAATGCAGACCCCACATTATGAAGTTGGATTAAAAATAATTTTATTATGTTGGTTGGTTGAGTTTTATGGCATATCTACCTTTTGTGGGTTATTTAACGCCTAATCCATTTTTATGCAAATAGTCAGTTTAGCATGAGTACACTGTTTAATTGTCAAAAACATTTCTATTTCAAGTTATTCATTTTATTCAAACTGTTCTAATTCAGCTTAGTATAAGTACAAAATTTGTTTACACACAGTTAAATGTCAAAACAGTTCTATATTAAACAATTTAGTTTAGTGTAAGTAGAGTTTCAATGTCAAAAACAGTTCCATTTCAAACAATTCAGTTTAGCATTAGCACACAGTTTAAATGTAAGTACAGTTTATTTGTCAAAAACATTTCTATTCCAAGCTATTTAGTTTAGTCAAACAGTTCTAATTCAAACAATTCAGTTTAGCATAAGTATGCATTTAGTTCTATTTAACTCATAGATACGACCCTATCAGATGCTACCATTTTGGGCCAGAGTGGACCTGGGAGCAATGGGAATGAAGGGTTTCTCCGTATTTCCCAAAGCTCCAGCGTCACTGGAACCTCACCATCAGATTGTTTAGTGTCATATCTAGGACTCTCATTGGATTGGTCCTAACTCTCTGCAGAGGTGCAGTCGATGTATTCTACAGCCCCAGCCGACTTAATGTCAAAACAGTTTTATTTCAGATTAGCATAAGTACACAGTTTAAATGTCAAAACAGTTCTATTTTAAACAATTCAGTTTAGCATAAATACACAGTTTAAATGCAAAAAACAGTAAAGTCAAGAAACCACAGTTTAGTTCTATTTAACCCATGGATAGGACCATTATCAGGTGCTACCACTGCGGGCCAGAGTGGACCTGGCAGCGCAGGCAATGATGGGATACTCTGCATTCCCCAAAGCTCCAGCATTACTGGAACCTCACCATCAGATTGTTTCGTATCATATCCAGGACACTCGTGGGGAGGGGGGTATTACCCCTCTGCAGAGAAGCAATCGGTGTATTCTACAGCCCCAGCCAACTGGGCAATATTCTAATGTTAGAGTATTTAATATTATTGCTCTAAAAAGAACCACTCAATGTTGTGCTAATTTTTTTTTTGTTATGATGACATATATATATATATCTATAATATATATATAAATATGGGATCATTATAATATGGATTTAGTGAAATTTTTTTGTATCAAATTATATTGAATGAGTTTAAAACTTATATGAAATTTCATATAATTCTTTTATACTAAATTAGTTAATTTTTGAAAATAAAACCTTTACAGTTTTCATGCCTGCTCAAATCCTAAAAAACAAAAAATTCTAAATTGAATTGGGCAGAGGATAGTGTTTCTTTATGTATATTTTGCACTCAGAATCCTTTTCCTGCTTCCACCTCATTTTCAAAATTCTGGATTTGTTGCTGCATCTTAAAGCATTTTCAATATATTTTCATTTATTATTTTACTATTAATACACATATAGTGAGCTCAGGTTTCATTCTTAATATTACCAATTGTGAAATTTTTGGCAAAACTTCTGTAACTAATTGTTATATATATGATAGAAAATAACTTGCCAGAAAAAAATAAAACCAAATGAGTTACAATACAATAAATATAAAAAGTACTCTTTCTAGTAGAGTTTCCTTGACAATCCTATCGGTAAAACCTAGGTAGGAAGCTTTTGTTTTTTTATTTGATTCTTATATGTATATACATATAAGAAAGTAATTGGATCATTGTAATATAAATATCTTTGTGTATATTCCATTTTTTCTGAGTATTTCCTAATCCTTTTTTTGCTATTCTGTAAATACTTGCTTATATCTGAGAATGATATACATTAAAAGTATCTGAATCAAATAAAACTGTAAATGTTCACATGTTAATGATCTCTGAACCACTTGATAGAAATCAATCAACTGGTTAAAAGATTTGGCTTCAAATCAAAATATCATAAATTTTACTTTCTGATCTCATCCACTCAATTTTTATATGCTCATCCTGTTGTCAAACATTTTAATCTGACCAAAATTTGATCAAATGGTTTATTCCCATTTACTATTTATGTTTGTAGTATGACCTATAATATCTAATAATCTGACCTGACTTTGAGACCATTGAGATCAGACAAGACTGTAGGACTTAGCCTTATAGTATTCTGTCGCTACAATAAATGAATCTGGAGTTAGACATTTCTTCTTTTACTAATAGTTGAACATCATAAAAGCAAGAGATGATGATAAAAGAAAAATGTTACTTAAGTTTTACTAAACTGATTTATCATATAAGACGATGTATTTCTTTATAAGTATTTTTTCTCATCAATAAATACTGTTATCATTATTATTTGACTAGACGTCTGACAATTTGTTAAAAACATTTTGTGAATACTTTCCTTTTAATTTTAAAACTTTGAGTTTTATCAAAATTTGCTTATTTCTTTTTTCATTCTGATTTTAACTCTCTTCCTGCATGGATATTTATAAAATGAAGTAAAAATCCTGCATTGCATGAAAAACTTGTCTAGAGCAAAAATAGTAGTAGTAGCAGCAACAATAACATTCACATAATGTTTTTAAAGACATATATTGCCATTCTTTTTTTAATTTTTGAAATTATAATTTTAGGTTATCAATTTGACATAAAAGAAGTAGAAGAATTCTTGGCTTAACCAAGAAAAGAATGATATTGAGCAGAGCTTCTCAAAGTGGTCCATATCTACCTCTGAGAGTGAATAGAATTTTGGCAGGGTGAATAAAAGCACCAGGGTCTACAGGGGGTGAATTTACTAGTTTGCATTTAGGAATCCATTCATAACAGGATACCAAATATTGCTAGATCATGTAGACAAGTTGTCAGATGATTAATTCTGATAGCCACTAGTCATGTGTCATTCACATATGACCTGTTCAAAATGTACAGGCCATTTAAATGAATGAATGATCTGGTTCTGATGTCATGAAACCTTTTCAGCATCACAAACCACCTGCAACCTAATATTTGTGATTCCCATCAAATCTATCCTTCTAATCAAAAAAAAAATTATTTAAGAATTAAAGGTGCATTTGTATATATAGGTTACTGATTCTTTTCTTATATAAATTATATTAAACACTGGTAAATTGTGTTTTTGTAATCTAATATTTAATCAATTCATTTGGTGGTGAAAGGAAATTAAATTTGGTTACAAGTAAAAAATTTGAGAAGTTTTTATCTAGAGTCATGAATGGTGCTTACTATTTCATGAATTCATTCTGATGTTTAACATACTTGACACATACAAATTTCTTTAACATTAAAAAAATATTCAATAAAATATTATAGAGGGGAGAGTATCATGACTGGGTCAAGAACTTTTTTGCATCCTCTTGTAATTTGCAATTATATACTTTTATTTTCTCACATTTAGCCCAGTTGACTGGGGCTATAGAATGTGCCAACTGCATCTCTGCTGAGGAGTAAGACCCCTACCCCAATGAGTGTTCTGAATATGACATTAAACCATCTGATAGTAAAGCTCCAATCCTGGAGTTAGGGTCCCATCTGTGGGTCAAATACAAATATTTAATCATTTACTATAGTTGAAACCATTTAACTGTGTATAAACAAATGAGTTCTGGCTTGTTTAAGAAATATTACCTGAAAACTGTCTACAAATCATATATATATATATATAAACAAGATTTGGCATTAAATAACCTAGAAGATTTGATATGCCATAAAACATGACCAACCAACTCACATTAATTTGAATTATCAGCATAGTACTCAACCCCAAGTAATTTAAAACTATGTGCAACATTAAATGAGGTTTTCTGTATATCAATATTTCTTGAAATGTTCAAAACTTTGTTTTTCAATTATAATTTTATAATACAAGCTAAATTAGATGTTGCATGAAACATATTAATTCACATTCTTTTATTTAGCTGTGACAAGAAACTTTCTTTGTTTGTGCTTATAGAATGAAGAATTAATTATTTTGTAAAAAGAATATTTAGCTTATACTTTTATTTTTTATGTGAATTTAAAATTCATATCATTTCAATTTTTCTTTATCTGAAAAAAAAAAAATTTCTATTTAAAATAAAACATCAATTTCATGTTAAAAATAAACAAAAAAAAGCTTTTATTCTTTTTCTCACAACTATTGACCAATTGTCAATTAATCAATTATTATCACATAATTCATCATATTCAAATAATTTATCTATTATTGTGATAAAATCTTATATTTAAATCTAATAGTCCAGGTTAAAAGCACAGTAAAGTTAAGCCAAACTTTTTTAGACCTTATTTTTCCAATGCAATTATAATTGGGAATGATAAAAGTTTTCGGCCCATTTACCAAAACTTTACTTGTTCCCCAATGATACCTGTATAGGAAAAATAATGTCTAAAAAATTTGGCTTTTGGCTACTCTTACCATAATTCTAATCTGGACTATAAGTTTATACAGTGATTAACAAGGATATATATGCATTCATTTATTTATCAAAAAGTTTTGTGGAGCATATATTTTTGCAGCCAGATACTGTCTTTTACTTATACCCTATTTCCTGTCGAGCAGAAGAATGAATGGAAAGAGTTACCATATTGCTTTAGGGCAAGGATGACCAAATATGGTGCATTGTACCACAGTGTTGATGAGAATGATAATAAAGTTAACATCTCCATTACTTTTTGCATGAGGAAGTTAATTTTTATTATCATCAATGTGTTATTTCTATTTATATAATGCACCACATTTGGTCACCCCTGCTTTAGGATGACTTAGAACTAAGAAAGACAAATATTTCCATGGAGATTAACTGATCCCTCAATTATATTTCATTGCTATGAGAACTTTATGCATTTAATGAACTTCTACATGGTCAGGATGTGATACAAGGTCAATTTTTAAATGGAATAAGGCTGGTTTTGAATTCAGACTTTTCCTTCTCCTAGATGGGTTGCCCAACGAAGACTAAAAGACTTGGTCTGCCCTATTATTTACCCATAACTGGGTGGGAGAAGAGAAGAGATGAATTCATGCCTTTTCCAAAGGTATTAGCATGAAGTGAAATGTAAACAGTTTTCTCCAGGATTTGAACGCAGATTGCTGATTCCATTTCCTATGTTGATAACCATTATGCTATGTATTTCTCCCTACGTACAATTATAGGCAATGATTTGGTTGTTTTTTTGTTTTTTTTCTTAACTCTATAATGCTCTGATAGTTTACTTATGTCACACTGTATAATCTTTTGATTTCTCTCCTTGCCTATCTTTATGAAAAATCTTTCTCAGCATTTTTTCTTTCTCTTAAGATTGAAATACAGTAACAACTAAAGGAAATGTATAAATTTATATTTACTTTTTGTCCATTTGATAAAATCTATCATTGGCGTGCTTCTCATTTTGATCTTTAAATATTTTTATTTATTAGGTAAAAATAAGCTCTCAATTATTTCAGTTCACAAATATCTCTCTTAAGAGAGATTCCTCTGATAATACTTTTACCTTTTTTTTGGTGCTCATCTTATTGGTAGTTCTCTTCAGGTGTCTTATCATAAGTGTAGATTGAACTCAAAACTTGGTCAATAATTAGCATAAGTATTGTTCAGACTTCAGATAAAACAAATCTTCAATCATGATTATGCATTTTATATCCTAATTTTACAGTTTTAGTCATTAACAAAAATAGTCCTTCGTTATAACAGTAGATTTATTGGTTTGATACAAATTTCCTTGTGCCATTTTTTTTGTATGTCAAGTACATATTTTAGCAGTATCTTTGAAGGTTACAAAACTCTTATTGCTTACATGCACATTCTCTTTAAGAATTGATAGCAGAAAAAGTGATTGTCTTACTTTTTTTTGTGAAAATCATGGCTGAGTATAAAACAGGTATTCAACAGTTTTTCCCCTTATTGGCAAGGCCTAGAATATGTTGTCTGTATCTACTACAGAGGTTAAGACCACCCCTCCCTAAAAAGGGGATGTTCTGGGTATGACACTAAACTACATCTGGTGGTAAGGCTCCACTTCTAGAGATCTGGAAAGTGTGGAGTCCTCTTTCATTGCCATTACTTTCAGATCTACTCTGACCCAGAGTGGTAGTACTCATTAGGGTCCCCTCTACAGGTCAAATAGATCTGTTTTCAAATTATTTGTATTAGAAATTCTTGATATCATGTAACCATGGGCAAAAAAAAAAAAATGAAGAAATTACACAAAAAATATAAACAGACAATGTATGCAATTCCCTAACTTTTAGCCAGAGAATAACCTCAGACAGGTTGACATGCTATTGAAATTGAGCAATCAACACTATTTGCCTTTCACCCCTTGAATAAATATGGGTACTGGTCAGAAATGGTTCCTAAAGTTTAAAAAAAAAAGATTTTGAGCAAAGAATGTTGACCTGAGAACTTGAAAACTAATAAATTGGAACATTTTAAGATGCAGTACAAACATTTGTACTTGCATCAGAATTAGAAGTGAATCAGTCAACCTGCAACCATAATATATTGTTTACAAGCTTTGGGGGAGAAATTCAGAATGACGAAAATGGGTTATATATGAATTTACAGAAGGGATCACTGTTTAGTATTTATGCACTTATCTTTTTGTTTTTGCTTGACATAGAAAAGTGTTGATTTTGAAAAAGATAGTCACTGACAAGGAAAAATGGATTACAAGAATCTAAGATGAAGAAAATTAGATCCAGGATAACCTTCAACATCTTACCTTAAACAGAATTTACTTCAATTAGAGGAATCTTTTGTATTTTTTGGGATTTAAAGGGAATTCTTTACAAAATGCTGAAAGTTGGATAACCCGTTACAGTGCAATGCTACTTTGAGCAAATTGGCTTGCTTGAATGATGCATTGAAAATTTTTTAAAAGTATCATTTTTCTGATCAAAGAAATAGTTTGGTGATTTTGTTACATGACAATGTTCATCCTCATGTTACAAATGTGATGCAGCAAATAATTATGATGCTAATATAGGAAGTTCTTCCATGTATAGTATGTTTTCCAAACATCTCACTTTGATATGTATCATTTATTTCATTTAATGAAATACACTTTGTTTGGTCAACAGTTTAAACAATTTCAAGATATTGAAAACTTTCTAGAAGAAATCTTTGAAATAAAATCAAACTCAATATTTCATAAAGAAATACACAATTTACCTGCAAGATGATGTAAATTTATTGAAAGCAAAGGAAACATCTGATGACTTGGTAATTATGCTATAAAGTTATATGAATAAAGAAATTGTCGAGTATGTGTGTGTGTGTGGGTAACACTTTTGTATCAACCTAATAACCTACTTTTTCTTTATTATAGGAGCCTGTTTAGAGCAGGAGTCTCCAAATGTTTCAGTACAAGAGCCACATATTCTATTTTACAAATGTTTGAGGACTAGAATATGACAGTTAAAAAGGAACAATGCTGGGCTTAAACTAAATGATATACAAAATATAAAGAGTAAAAATATCAAAAGGGAGAAATGTTTCAGACAAGATTAACTATTAACTACAGATAAAAAAGCAGGCTATTCATGTTTTAAATTTTATTTTCTGGGGTTTTACATATTTACTTGAAAGCAGTCTGAATAATCCAATTTGTAGCATACAATAAGCACAAGAATAAAAATACACACAACCAACAAATCAAGATTAATTAGAATGATGAAATTGATTGGTTTTTTGTTTCTGTATTGAGGTTTTCAAGCTTGTGGAGCCAATTATTAAAATAGCCTATGTTTGTCAGATAAATTTCTATATTTTGAAAAGGCCCTCCTAGTGTCATGGTTATGATTGTAGGAAATGAAATTGGTGACATGAGTTCAAATTCTGGATGAAATTGTATTTCACTTCATGCTAATACCTTTGGAAAAGGCATGAATTCATCTATTCTCCTCCCAGCTATGTGTAAATAGTTGGGTAGATTGGGTTCTTTAACTTTGGTAAGGCAACCAGTCTAGAAGGAAAATTATGAATTCAAGTCAACTGTACTCTGTTTAAAAAATGACCTTGTTTCATATTCTGCACATGTCAGGGGTGGTTGATTACATAATTCATTTTGGAAAATGTTTGTTCACATAGGTGGGTTGTATCAAAAATTAATTCAAAACCACAAGTTAATTGCTTCTAATTTGGAAATTGCTCAGGCTGCAAAGATTTATGGGATTAAATTGTTATATATATATATATATATATATATATATATATATATAGTTGTTCAGTAGACTCAACAGCTCTTAGTAAAACTATATGACCATGTGATGGTTGGGGAAAATATTTAAAGTTTCTGCAGGCCTGATAAAATCTTGTTGCTGTCCAATGTAACCCAAGAGCCATCATTTGAAGACCCCTGGTTTTGGAATGATAACTTTTAATAGTCTCTCAAACTATTTGCATATATCATCAGTTTATTCTAGCTTTATGGTAAATTAAAATTTAATAAATATTTCTGCTTTTTCTTTGTTAGTTGGACCTGTGAAATTTATTCCACCATGCATTTTTGTAACTTACTAATAAAACAATGAAGGAAATAAATTTTTTTTTAAATATTTGCATTTTTAAAGAATTACTTCATTATTTAGGAATCTATATTTGATAAAAATATGAATCTTAATTTTCTTGTAGTTTATGAAAGTATTCTTTATAAAAACATTTTTTTCTATTTTCTTTATTACTTTAATTCTTATGATATCTTGGGTGTGGATAAAAAAATGACAAGTGTGATTAATTTCTAGTTTTGCCAAATATATTCCAACTATGAATGACTTGAATATATTATTGATGCTATTAATCATGAATGGATCTGTTAGCAGTAATGTGACTTGTGACAGTTATGTCTATCTAAATTAGGTTGTGTAAAAGTGTTTTGCACACTGTAGATGAGTAAGAATGAATATTTTTAAATCATTGCTATTAATTGTTAATAGATCTGTGGATAGTAAAGTGACAGTAATGTCAGTGAAAAGTACTACGTATTTCCAAAAAATTTGTTATCATTTGAGATATACAAGGTATTTCAGAAAAATTGATATCATTTCATAATCTAATAACATGAACAATTCTCATTCAAATGATCTCAGATTTTAATGTGTAGAAACAACTTCAGATTCTATGTTAAATGTTTAAATGCCTTTTCTTTTTCAATGAATAGCATTTCAATATCTGAAAATAAATAAATAAAATATTGAATTTAGAATTTTGAGTTGTTTCTACACATGTTAAAATTTGAGATCATTTGAATGAGAATTGGTCAAGTTATTAAATTATGAAATGATGTCAATTTTTCTGAAATTCCTTATATTTATAAATCATTGCCATGTGTTCATTTATACCATACACAGAAATTATTGAAGATACTTTTTGGTACTTTTTAAAAAGATCCGTTAGTGCCAGGTGACAGGAATGTTACTTGAATCAAGACCAAATTAATTAACAGCTATAGCTTTTTCTTGTTTGGTCTTAAAGAAGAATTGTTCACACGCACATCGATCAATTTTTCTTTTTTTTAATCCCGACATTTCAACTCCCCACACACACACACACACACACACACACAAATCCCTGAAAACCTGGCAACTTTGTTAATTAAGCATGTACTTATGTAATTTCACTGCAAGGAAGCCCTAGATTGGCTGTTGCTCTCGTTTTTGTATATTTTTAGTTCCTAAGCCAATCTTTCTTCCTTGTTGCTGTTTTCTTTTGTATATTATTAAGATGTTCTCTCTCAGCTTTAGTTGTTGCTTTCCGTCAGAAAGTGACAGGAGAAAAGATGTGTATATACTAGCACCCCCCCCAAAAAAACCCACCATATATTGTTACCCTTTATTTTTCCTTCTTTTTTTTTTTCAACTTTGTTGTTCTTTTACTTCTATCTACCTGTCACTCCACATTTGTTTAAAAAAAACTAAGACTTGTATTTAGTGTCGTAGTTGCGTTCTCGGGTGATGTACATTTATTTATTTATCATTATAGTGCTTTTCTATTTACCACATTCATTGTGCAGATTTTGTGGATAACGCAAAAGGAAAGCTCAAATTCTAAATCCATATTTTTCAGGTATTAATCAAAATTTAAGAGAAAAAAATACTTGGAAATTCCATGAAATACAAGCATAATAATTGCAAGTATTTAAATCGTTGGTGTATTAACTTAACCACACATACCTAACAAAAATTAAATTAAATACACGCTTGACTTTGTGAAGTAAGTAGCTCACTTTTGTAGGTAATATTTTTATTTTTGCGAAAAAATTTAACTTTTTAAGAAAGTGGTTTGATTTAAAGCTAATGTTGCCTGAAGATCCAGTTTGAGAACTAATAGTACTACATTGACACTATCTCAGTTAAGAACAGCTATCAACACAACAATCATTATTAAGAAAAAAATATTATTAAAAATAAAAAGTTGGAAATTAATAATAAAACAGTTATTTCCAATCTTTTTATTTTTGTAAGACTCTTTTTGAGTTTTTTTTTTTTTTTTGTAACATCGGAAAATCACAACTCTTTCCAAGTAATAGCTGGCTTAGAAACTTCTTTTTCAGGTGAATAGAAACAGTTGTTTTGGCAATACAATTCTATGTACAACTCTAATCCGAACTTACACCTATAGTAGCTCCTCTCTCTCTCTCTCTCATATATATATATATATAGAGAGAGAGACGTTGAAAAGTTCTTGGCCGAACCAAGAATTATTCCCCTCTAAGATTAAACTTGAGAAACAACATGAAAAATGTTTTGAAATTTGGCATGAATCTGTAGAATAGTATATAGGTTTCATAGCTCTTGGTCATTGCCCTGGTCAGTTTGATGACAAATACACAACCAACCACCCACCCAAGTTTTCAGTCTTTTAACTAATTTCTTTTTCTGTTTTATATCTTATTGCTTTTAAAATAACTGTAGGATTTCCGGAGGTACAGATAATGCAAATTAATCTTAGCAGATGTCAAAATCTACTTTTTATCAGCAATATTAGGATTTATAACTGACAATCCACACCTTCTTTCTTTTTTTTGCATTATAATTTTGGTTAATTTTCTGAAAAGGTTTATCTCCCTTAAGCAAACGTTTTTATATTGGTTTTCTTGCGAGCCTTTGTAGAAAAAAATATTGCCCAATGAAAGAACAGTCAAAAAATAAAAGATTAAAAAAAGTATTATTCAGATACAAATGACAGTTTTAAACCTCTCAAAAAAAGGGGATAAAAAGTAAAGAAAAAACA